>CM076576.1:114477939-114624900 GCA_034641835.2 Pinus albicaulis
TGCTGTCCCATTTTTTACTCAGAAAAATCTGCTGATTTCGTATAAACAAACTGCTAAAGAAACCATCATTTTCTTCCCTTTTTCTCCATATTATTCCTTTACTTTTCATAACTCCTCTTCTTTCCATTTATGAAAAATTCCCCTTTCATAGTTAAAAACTCACTTTTTAACTATTCCGAAACCCCCAAATCCATTTAAAACTTTGAAGCTTTTCATGGAAAACAAGTTTTATTGCTATGGACCTAAGCCCCTTTGGGCTAAAGTCCTAAACCACTTCCCCCCACATGCCCATACGTTAAAACCAAACACCAAAGCTTTTCGGCGCTAATCGCAATCGGAAACAACACAAATGGGTTGATCGGAAAGACCAGGCTCAATGGCCCGATTGCGATTGGCCCTTGTCTTTATACTCCCGGGCATATTACATTCCGTGAAAACCACCGGCCCCGCAATCGGGCGCCTTTTTCCCTTTAACTTATATATTTTCTGCCCGAGCCATTATAACTTGTTTTTATTGCAAAACTTTGGTTTTCATATGTTTAAAGTTTTTCCGCCGGTGCGTAGGTCGAAGCAATCCTGACCGTTGATCTACTCCTTCGATCCAACAGTCCGCGCACAATCGCATCGCGACTTTTCCCTATTGCACAATCGCATGCCCATCTCTGCGACCTCCGATTGCGATCCCTCCGATTCATTCCCCGCCGTTGATCTAGTCCTCAGATCAACGGCCAGCGCTCAATCGCAAGTTTCTAATCGCATGCGTTTTTGTTTCATCCCCGATTTCGATGGCTCCGATTTAATCCTAGCCGTCCATCCTCACGAAGATCCAACGGTCCTTATTCCCTCCGATCACAAGTCTTGCCCCCATTTCGAAAACCCTCTGATTCATCTTCCGCCGTTGATCTGATCTGCAGATCAACGGCCAGCGCTTAATCGCATTGGAAATTTACATCGCATGCACTTGCCTGCCCCCCCGATTGAGATCCTCCGATTAGATCTGGACCGTCCACGTGTCCAGATCGGACGGCCCAAAACCACCCCGCCTTATTTCTTCTCCCCGCTCTCATTTTCCTGTTTTGCACCGATCTCCACCGTTAGATATTTTTATCCGACGGCTACGCTCCTCCCCCGCCATCTGAAGAAGTTTAAACCTATTTTTCGCAGGATTTCTTAATTGTTTTGTGTTTGATGCAGGTGTTCTAAATGGTTTTCCATTGTATAACGAAGAAATGCCAAGAGCTGGGAATGACGATTCTCATGCCCTCGTTTCATTAAAGAGAAGCCATCCGCGGGGCTCCATTCCATGTTTC
Source organism: Pinus albicaulis (assembly GCA_034641835.2). Taxonomy (NCBI): domain Eukaryota; kingdom Viridiplantae; phylum Streptophyta; class Pinopsida; order Pinales; family Pinaceae; genus Pinus; species Pinus albicaulis. The sequence goes on from CM076576.1 coordinate 114,479,250, forward strand.
GTCAGTACTCTATGAGTATTGATGCCGTAAAGCCCAGTGCGGGTCTGCACATCGACAAGACACTGTTTTAATTCAAACACAGTTAAAGAGTATAAGTTTGAAGATAGAAGCACAGCAGATGAAGATTAAAGATAGTTTTTTGGGGATTACGGCTAAGACAGTTATCAAAAGCCTAATCCCCAATCTAAAACACAGTTTAAAGGAAAACCTAAAGTGTTTTATCAGACGGAAAGCCTCCATCGCCACATCTGAGGCAAATTGATTCCTCAGCTACCACCGAGCCACCTGTTGCCTCAAACCTTTCAAACAGAGGCCGAAGTTATTGAAGAAGATCAGATTTCGCCTTAGAGCAGCCAGGGAGTTACTTCTGCAGGGTAATCAATGCAGAAATATCTGCAGAGTTACTCCCCACATTACACAGAGCCTCAAAGTCAAAATAAAGCTCCCACCGAGCTTTGATATTTATTGTAAAAATTTAATACAATGATCCACCTGTAAATTTCTTTCTCGAGCCCCTCGAAAGGCCGAGAAGTCTTGAACCTGTATTAATTATCCTGAGAGATATTTTATCAGATCACCTCCTCATTCTTCTATAAATACCTCAAGAGAAGATGAGGAGTTGTTGGTTGCAGAACTTTGAAATACACTTGAGCTTGAGACTTCTTTTTGTACATAGTATTCACTGGCCCTTGAAGCTCTGTTTGTGCTAGAGTAGTTAGGTTGAATAGTGAAGATGATTGCTGAACTGAAACATTGGACTTGAAGTTTGTAGCTGGTTTGACATCAATATAAAAGCTGTTTCATGGGATCCCGATCTATATTGACGGTGATGTTATTCTCATTTGTAACTTGTTGTTTTATTTCTGTTTTCATGTTGTTTCATTTTCCACTGTAAAGAACAGTTTAAACAGGGTTAGGACCTGTTGTATATCAGTAACCTTCTCTGGCTGAGAAATCTTTATTTGAATGTTTTCTTCCAATCTGTGTTATTCAAGAATGACTTAATTCAGTTTAGGCATGAGAATGCTGGCGTTCCCTCATTTTATCGTCCTAGCTGAATATTATTTCTGAACGTTACTTTCAGTATATGTTATGTGATGATGAACTGAAGGAAGATATGGTTAGCCCTGGTCCCAGACTTGTCTGCATAACTAACAGATTGTTTCCCTTGGAATGTGTTAAAAGCTGGCTAGTTTAGAAGCACTTGCTAGATCTTTGGCCATCCTGTGTTATCTTTGTGTCTCTCCTTGTTTTGTATGTTTTCTATTGGAAGTGTGTCAAAGGCTGGTTGGTTTAAAAGCACTTACCAGATCCTAGTCCGCTTCGTGTCCTCCTTAAGTGTTTGCCAAAGGCTGACTGGTTTAAAAGTACTTATCAGATCCTAGGCTGCTCTTCGTTCTGCATCTGTTTAATTCCCCTTCTTGATGTATCACTCCATTCCATAAATCAAAATTTAAAGAGATCCTTAGACATAGATGACTAGCCCCCTGGATCACACTTGATGTTGTTGTTCAATTAAAGCCCAGATATGACTCCATAGCCCAATGGACTAAAAACCAGCGTTATATCTATCTATCTGCCAAAACTGTTCTATTTGCTTGCAACTTCTCACTTTTGAAACTTTGCACTTAGGACTATGTTGTTGTTCAATTAAAGCCCAGATATGACTCCATAGCCCGATGGACTAAAAACCAGCGTTATATCTATCTATCTGCCAAAACTGTTCTATTTTCTTGCAACTTCTCACTTTTGAAACTTTGCACTTAGGATTTTCCCCTCAAGTAACATTTCATGCTCAACCATCCAAAACAAAACAAAACCCTTGGCCTTCATAACTAGCCTAATATCATTACCTTAAGCTTTTCAAAGACAATATCCATCTTTGCACATATTGGAGATATCCCTCTCCGGATTCAGGAGGGCTAGATCCTAGAATCCCAAAGTTTGGTTGAAATGATGTTAACTCTGTGATTGGACTCTCCCAATCTTGCTAATAAATTACAGAGACCTAACAGGGTGAAAATTTAGTTTTGACATGAAGCTTTTGCTTGCTTGACACAGATGTGGCACCTGTCCGCCCAGTTGGGGCCCCTCGCTATGCACGGCAAGGATTGCAGCTACCCAGGGCTGGCGCACCAGTAGAGGATGCGGAAGCCGGTGACGATGATGATACCCAAGTTTTACATGAACTCTCCGGGAACCTGGAGGGTCTGAGTATGGGTATACCACCGCTTCCTATGCGGGAGGTTCCAGTTCGTCTGCAGCGGCATACTGTGGGTGTGTCGGAGAGATACTTAGTCCCTCTGAGGAGGATAGCTAGAGCAGTTGTATGCTATTATGAGCATCAAGCTTAGCTGGTGGAGTAGATGTATTAGTGTCAGAGCATGGCTTAGTGTAACCCAATTTTGTAAAACACCCCAAGTTTTGGGAGATTTTCTTTTCGATGTTTACTATGTACTGGACATGACATATATATATGTATATATATTTTTGGTGATTTGTGTTTTTAAATTTTTATGTATTTTTTTGATGTGATAAAAATATATGTGCTCATGAGTAAATATTTTATAATAAATGCGATAAATGCCAATCTAATACATAATTTGCCAAAGAATCGGCTAATGCATTAAATTCTCTAGGAACGTGTTCGAATGTGATTGTTTGAAATTGACGTTCTAAAAGTCACACTCGTAAAAAATAACGTATTAATACAGGGTGGCGAACACGGTAACAATTGTTTAACTACATAATGATGAGTTGGGAATCTAACCTGACCACTAAATCGGAGATGTCACGAGATGCCGCTTTTATGAGGAGTTGGATCACTGACATGTACTCGGCAACATTATTGGTGGCGTTACCTAGGAAAATTCCCCCGGAACCAAGAAGGTCCGACTCAGGAGTATAGAGAACCCAAGCAGCTGAAGCAATGTGTCTAGTGTGACGACTAGCACTGTCCGCATATCCAACGTATGATAATGAATGTGATGACATCTGTGCGAAAGAAAAAGATTACAAGAGAAAAAAACCTTAAACCAAAAACAATAATCCAGAAGCATCAAAATAAAATAGGCAAAACTTATATACATAAAATTACAAAGCATATGCCTAGTGCGAAACTAGGCAAAATACTTCTTTAGATAGAACCCGTTGCGGGGCTCCTCGAGTGGAATTCCATTACAGTCCTGTAATTCGTAATCTCCTTTTGAGAGGGCTTTAGTAACGATGTAGGGACCGAGCCATAACGGTTGGAGTGTTCCTACCCCCAAGAGGTCGTGCTTTTGATCATATAATAGAACGAGATCGCCCTCTTGGAAAGAACGAGGCTTGACAGATTTGTCGTATTGAGCTTTAACTCGGCGTTGGTGAGCTTCGAGTGCTAGTGTAGCATCTCGACGAGTTTCGTCCAAATGATCGAGCGATAGCAAGCACTCTTCTGTGGCGGTGGTGCCAGGCAGGAGTTCAACGACAAGTTTGAGTGATGGGATTTCACACTCGATCGGAAGTACTGCCTCCAGGACGAAAGCAAGTTGGAAAGGTGTGATATTTGAAAATCAATACGGAATATTTTCCATGATACCTATCTTGACCGAGATATCAATGAGCAGTGTCTTGGAAATATTACCCATGTTCCCTTCTGAATTGATAGTGTAAATGGTCGTATAAGAGAAGGGAACTATCTCGGATTGGTCAGAAGACAGGATTTCAGTTTTTATTGCCTCCAAATCAATTGTCGAAGTGCGATGGTAAAACTCTCCCCAAGGTCGTTCTTCTAATGACATGATCTCTTGAATAGCTTTGTCTGTAGGCCAGACTTCATTGAGGAGATCCTTAGAGAGAAATGTTATGGGAGAGAGGCTTGTACCTGCAGTCGAAACCATATTACTGGAGGGTTCAGATGTGCTTTGGATGGCTTGATAAGCCAACTCAACCGGCGAAAGCGGCATCTGATCTCCATAAAAATCAATATCTGAAGGTGCTGGGATGATCCATGGGTCGATAGAGCCATCTGAAAAGGTGGATATCATTGCAACCGTGTTTTGGATCTGTGGCGGCGGTAGAGGAAAACAACCCAGTAGGGAAGATGCCTTCAGAAGACCGGTACCGATACTGATGTAAGAGTCAGGGACACCTCCTATTAGGGGTACAGAGCTACTTGGTAAAGTGGCATAATCAGGGGTGCAGAAGGATAGCTGATCGACCGTGACTATTTTCCCATCCAATGGAAATAGGATGAGTTGGAAGACCGAAGACACGATGGCGGTCATAGCATAAGACCAACTGCGATCGAGCAATATATTATAGTCGAGATGACGCTCTACGAATTCAACGTCCACGTTTACCGTTTTCCCACTCAGAGTGATGGGAAAGCTAGCAAGGTATCCTTTTGGTAGGAAAGTGTGAACATTGAAAGCTTTGAGGGAATTCGATGGCGAGGTTAGAGTAGGAGAACCTAAATGGATCCAGCAAGCTTGTGACATAACGCAGGTCAAAGCATCTTTGTCTATGACAGTGCGATGGATTGGTCTCCCTTTCGACACAACCTACACCTGGAATGCGAGTTGATGTGAGAGGCGAGGTTTAGCCTTTTCCATATCAAAGATTGTTGGCATGGAATCTTGGGGATCTATTCCACCAATGGCCGAAAGCAAGGCTTTCCTTTGTGTTGGACAGGTTTGTAATACTTCAAGAGCAGACATAGCTGACGGTGCCTGTGCCAAATCTTCTACAATATTGTAGTTTTGGGCTACACGTGCAGAGGTATTATGAGTCGTGTGTCGAAGTGTCCCTTTGGGGGGACGAATTACAGGTTCAACAGTACGCCTTTCGATATGTAAATCGTTGGGCGGCGGCGGATTGGAACTAGTTCCAGGTTTCTGAGCATCTATGGTAGGATTTCCATAAAGCTTGGTGCGAGTTTGAAGGTCAACACTCTCGATGCCATAAATGGCAGATGGTCCTTCGCCGGAAGGATACGAACCACTGTTACCCCGTTGATGGGGTTGTGGCGGATTGTCAACCATGTGTTGATGTTGCTGCGGTTGATTGGGGAAAGGATTGTGAAGAACGACAGGTGTTCGCCCAGAATCCTTGTTAGCAATAAAATCGGTGCATTCCTGCAGCCGAGGACATTTGTATGTCAAGTGATCCACCGCACAGATTTTGCAAGGAAATTTCATGGGTTTATCCTTTCCTCTGTCATTTCTGGCGGCATTTTTCTGATTAGAGTTGTTCTGATTATCCGACTGCTCTTCCGAAGAAGATGTTTTATTCTTGTTCTTCTTATTTTTCCCGCTAGTTTTTTGTGATATTTGCACCGAATTTATCTCAGCGGGAGGAAGAGGAGTCGTTTGATGGGGGGCGGTGGCAGCCAAGGATGGCTGGGAGGTTTTCCCTCGAGACTGATTGGTGGCTACACCAGAGATCGCGCCAACGAGACCATCGGCATGAGCTCCGGTTTTCTGAGTAGCCGAAGGGTTTGGGTTACCAGGGGCATGGGGGAGTAGATCGTAAAGCATGCCAGATTGTGAATAGATTAAATCCAAGTGTTGGGCACGACGAATACATTGATCTTCTGTCACCGCACCAGAAAGGCCAATGTCCTTAGAGATGTGGGGTAAAAGAGACTTGCAAAACCAATTGGCCAAGAGATGGTCCGGTATTGGCGCTTTGACGAGCCTCCTCCTACGTCTCCATTCATGAATATGGTCGGAGATGTGGGTGGCAGTGTCTTGTCGCAGCGATGTTAACAATTCTGTTCTAGTTTCCACTCTAATTGGCAGTTGGAAGTTCTTTAAGAACTCTGTCGCTAAAGCGCCAAACGTATTGATGGCGGCACGTGGCAATTCAATGTACCACTTGGCGGCATTGCCTGTAAGGGTGCGGGAAAACAGTCGAAGTCGAACACTATCATATACCATGGAATTGGATATGGACCATAAATGGAAGGTAGTGATGTGTGCGGCCGGGTCTTCCCCATGTTTCCCGTCGAACTTCGGGATATCAGAAGGAATCTTATGCGGTATTGGAGGCCAAAGTGGGTTGTGGTTTATGGGGTCGTTCGTCAGCTTATGGATGTCGGGTATGTCCAAAGCTGCTAAGAAAGGCAATTGAGGATTTGCCCCCGAGTCTAACCAAGGCAGTATGGGCTGATTACTTGGACCATAGGGTCCTCCCATCCACGTGTTACCAAAAGGGTAAGTGGGACTTTGATAAAAACCTCCCATAGGTGGAGGAGTAGGAACATACGGTTGCTGTCTATAGGGCATAGTGTATTGAGGGGCAAACGGTTGGTTGCCCCCAGCATAAAAGTGCCCTCCCACTCCAGACGGAGGTTGGGGTTGGTTAGTCCAAATGGATGCAATAGAGTTTTCCGGAGGCATACTAGTACTTGCATAATTTGGCAATGGTATAGATCCTACACCTATGTTTGAACCAATTAAGGGGATAGTATTTACAATGGGTTGTCCTATTTGTCCTAAGGATTGCATAGGAAGAGAAATATTCCCTGCTACCTGCGTGTTGATAACACTGCCCCCTGGTATAGTGGCTAGGGTGTTTGAACTCAACAGAGGGTTCCAACCGAAAGGGTTGCTAAAGAGTACCGAAGTAGTCATGCTCGTGGGAGGAGCTACCGCGGTCCCCAACGTGGTTACGGTAGGAGTAGATGCCGAAGGGTTCGGTAAACTACTGACAGTTGTGTTAACCATAGGATTGGGGGTAGGTGTATGTTGACTACTGGGGTTACCCAGTAACGGCATAGAACTGACCACCGGCGGGGAGGATGGTGGCAAACCAGGAATGGTTGCCATTGGTATCGACCCTGTGGATGCCGGTGGAGAAATAGATGTTGGTGTTGCCGCAGACATATCTCGGCATGGTGTAATTTGGATTATCACAGGCCCTAACGGATCAGTGAGCGGAGGATTGTAATTAGGTACAACGCCTTCAGTGAAAGGGTCCTCCAGGAGTTCCGGCTGATAAGGGTCTATGTGATAATCAAGATTAGTCAGAGGAGACTGCTCTTCCGTAGAAGGCCCGGGTTCACCAAGGTTCAGATCTTCCTCAAGGTTGAGAGGAGGTAGACCTTGCTGTCGTCGAGACAGACGGCATGGGTCAGGGGAAGCCACGGTGACCGGTTTAATTTTAACAAATTTTATTAAATTGTGATCTATTATGAAGTCTCAAATGACAGTAACCACACACTTAACAAAAAGAAAAAGGACTTTCTAAAAACAATCAGCAAGCAGCCAGAATAGGGTGCCCTGTCTGAGTACTACCATTCATTGGTGATGAAATCCAGTATCGCAATAGTATACAGAGAGGGTTGGTCGAAAGTACAGTTACGGTCATTCTAGAGCTTCGCCCGAATCTCAGACGATAGGTGTAAGCACTCTCGTGAAGACGAGTACCCTTAAAGACCGAAGACAGAGTGGGTCCGTCTGTTTCAGGTACCAGGACAGCCTGTCCCAGTCACCTTGTGTAATTCCCTAAAATTATGGCCACTAAGGATACCTCAAATCACAGACATCATCAGGGGGTCCACGGTCAAGGACAGTGTGCTATATGGGCAGAATACCTAGATCCCCGATCTAGTTTCGACATCCCCGAAGGGAACCCCAATATATAACACACCCACAGGATGCAGTCGAAGGCGGGCTACCTTCTAGTGCACCCAAGTGTTGTCTCGCACTGAGCTCCGGTAAAGGAACGGTCCCAACAATGTGAGTGCAGCAGGATTTCACTCGTTAATGACTCTAGTTTTCAATTTTTGAGATCTTGGGTAGTTTTCTTACTTTCCTAACCCAAGATCCTAGCCTGAACTACTGTTTGTGTGAGCTCAAAAAAATATTTATTAGATTGATTTTAGTGTCGCTTTATTTTTAGTGTATTTTGTTATTAGTCTTGCGGAGGGGGAATGGACGTATGAAGTATAGTGAGACTCTGACTCAAGAAACCATGCAAAACATGCTCTAAATATCAAATTAAATGAAGAGTGTTTCTACAAGGAGAGGTTTCTTTTTCAATCATCCATGCACCAACATGTAAATAACACAACTCAACTTTTAAAGATTCAGACTTCTATCTACCTCTTTTAACAGTCTGTGAACTAAAATTTTCAGAACAAACTCAGCTAAATGCAGAAAAATAATATAAAAAAAAAATTCTCTTTTAAAAAGTAAATGTTTTGCACACTAACTAAATAAGAGAAATAAATAAGAATTCCAGTTTAGCAGACAAGCACAGGGATTCAGTCGCTGAAAGGTACTGATGGCCAAAAAAATCTACAGCTAAAACACAGTCACAGCAGTGAACAGCAAGGTTTTTGGCTAAGTAACGCTCTGTCTGTGAGAAAATACAGCGTTATAATGCACTGTATTTAAGCATAGACCACGTTATAACGCACTGGATAGCCTGCATAGGTCGCGTTAACCAGGGAAAATCTCTTCAGTTGGCCAGACAGGAACAGGATTGAACTCTGCAAGCGTTTGGTATGTCTACTGGGCATCAAAAAATGGTTGGAAGGATCTTTGAACAGAGAAGAAGAGAAGAAAGGAAGGAATAAATAGTCTGGAAACTATGGGGGAAAACTCCCCAGCGGAGTCGCTAATTTTGCTATAGGGTAAACTGCTTGGGTGGTTTGTTTTCGAATATCCCTCTCAGGGCTTTCCGGTGCCCGAGGCAGACAGTAAGATTAGTTATGTTGTTCACAAAGATGGCATGAGCATGTTCATATTAGCTTGAAATAACTTGAAGGAATACAATAGAGAATTACCTCTTTGACAGTCTTGGAATCCCTTGGAGAGCACTGCGCAGCAAAGCAAGAGTCCTTCTTCGTCGGCTCCAAATCCGAGTCCTGCAATCAGTCAAAGCACCCGCGTAATTTCTAATATAACAAGTATCCTATCAATTAAATCAATATACAATAAACATCTAGATTATACATATCTGAGCCATTCATATCATACTAGGTAAATGTTCAAACAATAATGACAATATTAAGCATTGAATGGACAAAACGAACATAGTTCTATTGATTTTGAAAGAAGGAGGATTACAACCATCGGTTGTACCAAGCGCTCCTCAGTCTCCCAATCTCTCTTCTCTCTCTAGTGAAGAAGTCCAAGTCAACAAGCTCTCTAGGAGCCTCTTTGACTCTTGGCCTTCACAATGTCACACTATTCTCTATTCCACAAGTATACAAGAACCTTGAGCGATCCTTCGACCTTCAATTAAGAGCCTTCAGCTCCTTCTTATAGGAGAGGGAGAAGGCCATTGTTGCCCTTCTCTTTCCACTAGTTTGGAATGGAAAAGGCTTAGATGTTTCCTTGATCTCCATGCTTTTGCCTCTTTTGGAGTTCAGTCTCCCATGGCAATGACCAGTAATGAACTGGTGCTTCTGCAGTTTCCTTTGTGAACTGACTCCTTTGTGAGGGAAAGTCGGAGATTCAAATCATTCTCCGCGCTCTTTTCCCAATTCAAACTTAAAACACGGGTAACGCATCCCTCCAGTGTAAACAGAGCGTTGCCCTAGCCACTAATGCGACCAATGTACTGATTTCCTACGTTATAACGCTCTTGTTCTGTTCTATATATGCGTTACCCTGGCAGAAATAGGTTTAACTTAGGTCTTTGTACTTCTTCCATATTTGTCTTCCCCTCTGAGCTGATGAGGAGGTATTTTGACCTGTAACAAGGGCAAACATGGAAAATTTGATAACCTATGGCAGGGCCTTTATCTCATCCTTGGAGGGAGCTGAATATTTTGGAGGACCTATTAATGGCAGGGTTCTCAAACATTATTTTTGTTGACTGATATTTTAATTTCAAGGCTTTTTTATCCATTATATATAACACTGTTTTTCAATTTGAAGATAGAGAAAGGACAAAAACAATATAAAAAGAAAAGAGGGCAGAAATAAAACAAGAAAGGTACGACCCCATACCAAAAAAAGAAAAGAAATTCTGAAAATGTGCAAGCTTAAATTCCATTTCCAAAAACAACACTGCTATTTTAGTCATACAGCCTAATCATGACTAAGATGGATTTAAATTTTATTCTGATAGGTTAGTGAAGAAGATTTTCCAAACTATTTAATCTTGGCTTATTAGTAGGTTAGATTAGGATAGAAAAGCAAAGGTTCAAATAAACTAAAAAACTGAACCTTTTAGATTGATGTAAATTGACTCTAAAAGCTCAAAATCTGAGTCACAAAGGGATGAAGGATGTTTTAAAATTCTTAGATATTAAGCCTTCACAATTTTTTTTTTTTAATTTTTGAAAAATAAATTCTGTGTGCAACTTGTCTTTATTCCATGGACCCACAGCAAATCAGACTGTCTAATCCTGGTTCGGCTGTGTTTTCAATTTCTGTTTTAGAATTTAGAGAATAAAATTTTGCTAGACAGTCTAATCCTGGCAGATAGTAGCCTAGGTAGAGAATTTATGAGTTAAACAATCTAATATAAGCTCATGGAAGAAATAAGGGTAGACTTAGATTAGTTTTTCCTGTTTTCAAATAATAATAAAATGTTGAAGTTTAAGGTCTGCAAGTCCAAATGCACCTTTTGAAGAAAAAATGATAGGAAGTAGGCTATGTAGGAAGTTGATTGGGGAAATAACTCTGTTTGATATAAATACTGATCATCTTTCAAAGCTGCATGATCAAAGAGGAAGAGGCTATCAATGGATAAAGGCACAGGTCTACAACCCAGAGATCAAATTCTGGAGATTCTTAACAGCTCCAAGGAGTTGCCATCCCCAAGTGGAGCCACCGTTAGCCATCAGTAAATTTTGTCATGAGAAAATGATGGCTAAAAACAGGTCTTGAGCCTTCAAGAAATCATTTTCATAGAAAATCTTTCATCCTTGAAGTCTGTTATTTCCTAAGCAGTTGTTGTTCCCTAAATTTTTGTTCCTTAAAATTGTTGTGCCTTAACAAACAGTGTTGTTTCCTTAGAAGATGATCCACCAAGAATCCTGTTGTTCCCAGAGAGAAAAAAATTGTCTCCTAAAGAGCCCATTTTTCATCATTTGATTCACTGATGTCTGCTCTTATTTACCCTCCATTTTTCTCTGAAAAATCTTCTTGCCTCCTCCTTATTTTCCCCTCATCCTCCTCATAAAACTTTTGTTGGGTGTGGAGCCTAATTTCTTCCTGATTCAGAGATCCTTGTTTTAGATGGATGTATACCCCAGGAAAATTGTACACCCTTGCACGTGGGGGGGTGCGGGGGGGACTTTTCTGGGGGGGCGGGGGGTCCAAGGGCCAGCGGTCCCCCGACGGGGGTTTCGGGGGCGCTGCCCCTGAAGCCAAAAATAGATGTAAAATTTCCTTGTAAAAGTATAGTAATTTCTAGTTAATCTGGGCCATTCATTAGGTGGATGATCTCACGGTAGAAGTTGTGTTTAGTTTAGGGTTTTTTTCCCTAGAAGGAAACCCCTCACTTTTATGAGGGTACTGTATTGTGGCTGTGTATTGTATGTGTATTCTCTAAGCAGGAAACAGATAGGGAGACTGTGAGAGAGAACATAGGATATTACAGCGGATTTGCTGTAGGTTTTGTCTCTTCATTTTGCTGGATAATAGAAAGGAAGGACTAGCTGTTCGGGGTGGACGTAGCCCAAACTGGGTGAACCACGTATATCTGTGTTTCTCTGGTTTTATGTGTTGCATTGCTCTGTAATATTTAATTTTCTAACAACTGGTATCAGAGCCGAAGGTATATTTGGCTAATAAACTCGCAGGAAATAAGGGTTCCTGGTTCGAGTGGGAGCAATGGCGAAAGATGCTAAGTTTAGGGTCGAGAAATTTAATAGCCAAAACTTTCCGCGTGGAAGATGGAGATGGAAGATTATCTATATCAGAAAGATCTGTACCTACCATTGAGCGGAAAAGAAAATAAGCCGGCGGCCATGACAGACGCGGAATGGAACATTCTTGATAGAAAGGCACTCGGAATAGTATGGTTGTGCCTTGCGGCATCAGTCGCCTTCAATATTTCGAAGGAAACAACAACAGAGGGTTTGATGCAGACGTTGGCGAAACTATATGAAAAAGCCTCGGCCTCAAACAAGGTATTTCTTATGAAACGACTATTTAATATGAAGATGTCGGAAGGTGGATCTGTTGCAGACCATTTAAATGATTTTAATACAGTTACTAGTCAGTTAAGTTCTGTAGGGGTAAACTTTGATGATGAAGTTAGAGCTCTATTATTCTTGAGCTCATTGCCAGAGAGTTGGAATGGTTTAGTAATGGCCATTAGTAACTCTGTCTCTGGATCTAGTACTTTAAAGTTTGATGATGTTGTCGATGATATCCTTAGCGAGGAAATGCGATGGAAAAGCTCTGGTAAGACATCGGGTAATGCTTTGAGTGAAGAGTCTAGGGGAAGAAGAATGGAAAGAGGAAAGAGCTCAGGATATTGCAATAAATCAAGGAAAGGCAGATCCAAGTACAAATCGGGGATAGTGTGATGGAAATGCGGAAAGAAAGGACACCTAAAGAAAGACTGTAGATCTCGGAAGGGAAAAGAAGGAGATGCACAGCAAGAAAATAATCATGAAGCAAATGTGACAGGTGATGTTTTACAAGATGCTTTGATTCTTTCTTTCGAAAATGTTACTGATTCTTGGGTTGTAGATTCAGGGGCTTCATTCCATGCCACACCTGATAAAAAATATTTTCATGACTATGTTCAAGGAGATTTTGGACAAGTTCGTTTGGGTGATGATAAACCATGTAAAATTGTTGGAATGGGTAAGGTTCTTGTAAAACAGCAGAATTGAAACCAATGGCTACTAAAGGAGGTAAGGCATGTTCCAGATCTAAAGAAAAAATTGATTTAAACAGGGCAGTTAGGCGGTGAAGTTTGTGTGACAACTTTCACAGATAAAGCTTGGAAGGTCACCAAAGGAGACCTGGTAATAACAAAAGGAGAAAAGGTTGGTACATTGTATTTATGCAATGGTATTTCTAACTCTGTTAATGCTTAACTTCCAAGGGAGCAGATGCATCACTATGGCATCATAGGCTCGGACATATGAGTGAGAAGGGGATGAATATTCTTCACTCAAGAAATTTGTTGCCAGGTTTGAAGAATGTTGATTTGCATTTCTGTGAGAATTGCACTTATGGAAAACAAAATAAGAGCGAAAAATTGGAGCTTGTGCATACAGATGTATGGGGACCTGCTCAGGTATCATTTCTCGGTGGCTCTCACTATTATGTTACGTTTATTGATGATGCAACTAGAAAAACTTGGATTTATTGTATTCAAAATAAATCTGATGTATTTGATACTTTCAAGAAATGGAAAGCTTTGGTTGAGATTGAGATAGGAAAGAAGTTAAAGTGTCTCAGATCAGACAATGGAGGTGAATATTGCAGCAAAGAGTTTGATAGGTACTTTTCAGAGCATGGAATTCATAGAGAGAAGATAGTTCCAAGAGCACCACAAGAAAATGGTGTGTCAGAAAGGATGAATAGAACAATCATGGAGTGTGCAAGGTGCATGAGATTACATGCAAGATTGCCTTTACAATTTTGGGCAGATGTTGTAGATACTGTTGTTTATCTAATAAACAGAGGGCCTTCAAGTTCCTTGGATGGTGGTATTCTAGCTAACATGAATAAAGGTAAAAAGTAAAACCTTTTTAGCTCATTTAGTTCTTGAGACCTTACATCACCATTAATAAAAATAGAACAGCTGAAAAATCAAAGAAATGTACCTTTATTGGATATGGTGCTAATGATTTTGGTTATCGCTTATATGATTATGAAAATCACAAAATAATTAGGAGCATAGCTGTAATATTCAATTAAAAGGTCTTGTATAAGAATCATTTGCAGGAAAAGAAACAGGAAAAAGAAAGCAAGGAATACGCGGTTCTTGATGAGATAACTGAAAAAGTAAAGGTGCTTGAAAATGATAATAATCAACAACCACAGCAGCAGCAACCACCACAATAGAAACAGGCACCTCAAACACCTAAAAGTGGTGTTAGAATATCTACCAGAATACGTAGACCCCCTGAACGATACTCTCCTTCATTATATTATTTATTGCTGACTAATTTTGGTGAACATGAATTTTATGAAGAAGCAATGCAGGTTGAAAGCAGGAAGAAGTGGGAGCTAGCTATGGAAGAAGAGATGGACTCCGTAATGCATAACCAGACTTGGGACTTAGTCAGGTTTCCTGCAGGTAAAAATACATTGTAGAATATATGGGTTTACAAGCTGAAGGAATAAGATGGAGGAAAATAAAGGTACAAAGCTAGACTTGTGGTGAAGGGGTTTGCACAGAAGAAAGGTATTGATTTTGATGAAATATTTTCTCTTGTTGTTAAGATGACTTCAATCGGAACTATCTTAAGTCTTGTAGCAATGGAAGATTTACATCTTGAACAGTTAGATGTAAAGACAACATTTCTCCATGGAGATTTGGAGGAAGAGATATACATGCAGCAACCAGAAGGATATGAGGTCAAAGGGAAAGAAAATTGGTGTGTAGGTTAAAGAAGAGCTTGTATGGCTTAAAACAGGCTCCAAGGAGATGGTATCTAAAATTTGACAAGTTTATGTCTGAACAAGGTTATACTAGATGTCACTCTGATCATTGTGTTTATCTAAAAAGGCAAAATGATGGCAGCTATATTATATTGTTATTGTATGTAGATGACATGCTTGTTGCAGGATCCAACATGCAGGAAATAAATGTGCTCAAAAGAAATTTTTTGTTGAATATGTTGGTGCCAACATGTATGAATTTAGAATCACGTTGAGATGGAAATATAATTTCGTTGTTGCATAGTGAAACAACCGAATGGAAGTGATGGGTGAAGTGAGGTGAAGAGGAAAATGGAGAAGAGAACATGGCCATACGGATCAGACGGTCGGCAGGTGCCCCGTGCCTTCTCCTAGGCTTTGATTGTCGGTGGAAATGGCAAAAAGTGTAAACGGAGTGAAAAGGAGATGATCGACGTGAAATGGAGCAACCGGTGTGGGGATGGTAGGGGGGATGTCTTCAGTTCAATTCCCATGGACTTGCTCAAAAGAATTTCGGGTTCATTCAACATGCCGACTTTGTGGGCCGCGAGTGGCATTTTCAGAGTGTGGAAGGAAGCGCTTAGTTCGCTGAGGGAAGCGATGGTGTCTATACAGTGGGGGAAGAGGTTTAAGCATGAGCTCCGTGGGGTTTCCAAGAACAAGGAGAAGGCTCTCCACTGCTTTCTCAAGGGCGCTGCCCGTGGCCCTACCGCTGCCATGGTCGATGCTGGCCTCTTTCTCTGGGAGATGGGGAAGAAGGCCGAGGCAGTTGAGCTTTACAGAGCAGCGGCAGAACTAGGCGATCCAGCAGGACAGTGCAATCTTGGTCTTTCCTTCCTCCAAGTGGAACCCCCAAATAATAAATAGGCTATGAAGTGGTTTTATCGAGCAGCTTTCATAGGGCATGTGTGAGCACAGTATAGCCTTGCACTTTTTCTTCAACAAGGCCGAGGTGTAGAATGAAATCGTGTGAAAGCAGCTAAGTGGTATCTAAAAGCAGTAGAAGGGGGAAGCACCCATGCAATGTACAATACTACTTTATGCTACTTATCTGAGGAATGGCATTCTGATACAGGAAAGCGAGTTTGAGTGTGGCATGTTGAAGCCATGGCAAGGCGAGTGGATACACAAAGAATGCGGCGAAGATATGGATATCGCATATGATGATTTAGATTTAACGCTTGGGAACGCCAAGCACAGAGCCAAAGCCGAATCCATCGCAATGCCTGTGTTTAGCTAATATTTCTCGAGGGAGAAAATAGTTATGCGAATGGGAGATGGTGCATAATGTTCTATGGAAACAAAATGAAGATGGGCTTCATGATATCCAAAGTAGTGACAACGTTTGGTGCTGAAGCCAAGGTGTACTTAGGTGTTGGGATAAGAACAAAACTTTCTTAGGCATGATTCCTATGCTTATGATATTAATGATCATGTAAAAAAAACATCCATATGCAGATACCATGGAATAATCTAGAGTAAGAAACTATGGGGATTGGTTACATGCAAAGTGTTTGACAGAATGTGGCAATCAAATATTTTGAAGAACATCAAAATGAGAGAGGATATTTGCAAGTGAATTAATTAAAAATTGATGAACCGTGTATCTAAAGAGAATTCCTAGAGAACTGGCGGTTACAGAGGCTGGTAACCCATGTAATCCGGTAGATGGATTCTTTTTATATGGACATCATGAATGAATGTAAAAGAATGGTTACACAAAGGACAACAACAATGAAACAAAAATATATATATAATGGAGTTAATTTTATTACATGTAAATGGGCATACTGTTGTAAGACCTGGTATGGCATGCGTACCCCTGGGTAAATCACTGGTAAAGTCTGGGTTAGACCTAGGTGATAGGGGGGATGTCAAGTTAACAATTACCCTGGGTAAAAATTTGAGGGAGGAAGAGCTAGAGTGAGCGGGGTTGTCTAATCTAGCAGGTTTGGTTGGATTTATTCAATAATCCCCAAGTCAAGTTTAAGGGGGGAATTGTTAGGTAAACTTGACTCAGGATAGAGTCAAAGTTGACTAGGGTAAATAGTAGTGGTTTGGGGCCACATGGTTTTGTGCACCCATGGTTTTGGCCCATGGTATTACATGTAATGGAGCCTATAAGAGGCTGGGAATACTTCATTATAATGTAGGCCTGGAGGTGAGCGGTGAAGGCTCACTTGGCCGGATTGGTCAGGGTTTTGGCCAATGGTTAATGAAATTTAATTGGTTGGGTTTTTCCCCGGATTTGGGGTTTTCCTGGATAAACATTTGTGTTTATGTTAATGATTTGTTGCTGGCTCTTTTTATGTTTATTTATTTCTCTCAGTAATTTAATATTTCTGCAGTAATTCCTAACAACTTTCATAAACCCTTCGAACCATAGAACTTCTTTCTTATGGTTTAAAAAAACCTTCCTTTTTACTCTATCGGAACTGGAAAAAAGCTTAGAAAACTTTAAAAACATATAAACACTCTTTAAAAATCTTTTCTACCTGTTTAAATCCTTAAGCCCCTTTCGGCTTAGCCCCCAGCTCTCTTTTTCTGACATATGACCAAGCCCCGTGACTGGGTGCGAAGCGCTCATCATATCGCACTAATCACTGATTCCTTGCCCCACTTCCCTTTCCCCTTTCGTCGATGCGATAAGCTCCCTTTTTCTCCACCCCTAGTTACGCACCCACCATATAACCATGCCCAAACACCTATTCTTAAGCCCCCTCGTCGCATCGGCAAAAAACACATTTTACCCGTTTTCATGGTTATCTTCCTCCCGCTGATGCGATCCCGCGATCAATTCTCCACCATTGATATGATCTATTACGCCTAGATCTAACGGCCCATATTTCTCCCTCGTTGCAAATCCACCCTTCCTCCTTTTTTTCATCGTTAAATCTCCCCCGTCGATCTAATTTTCAGATCAACGGCTCTCGCTCCTTCGCAAATTCTAAATTCATTATCCTGGACCCCTTCCCCTTCTGATCTCCGATCCGCCGATTGAATCTTGACCGTCCATCTCACAGATCCAACGGCCTACAAGCTCTCCCGCCTCCATTTCTCCATAACACTGTAAATTCCATTTTTAGTGCGAAAGAGTGTTTTTTCCTGGGTAAACCATCAAAAATGTATTGATTCCCCTAACCCATGACCACCTACTGCCTAAAACCTTATGAAGTAGCAGACCCTGATCTTCGCACTAATCTCGGTTTTGAGCCCTCTTTTTCGTTTTTTTTACCATGGAAATTCCTTCACCTGCATTCACCTCCTCTGCACTGCTCCTCTGCCTCCGTCGAGCCTCTGTTAGCAGTTTAGCCCAAAAACGCAGGATTTTGTAATGTTTATTGTTTGTGCAGGTTTCATGGAGGTTTCATGACGTAAAGCCATCCCACAGTCACTAAAGGTGATAGAGGTCGAGGGTGATGATCCTCAGAGCTCCATCAATAGAAAAAAAGGGACAAAAAGGGTTGAGTTTCTTGTTCTTTCTAGTGTTTCATGAGCATTGGTTAAACGGAGAAGACCCTCCAGCGCACAAAGAAAGCACCTGTCAACAAACAAATGAGGGTAATGAAGATCGATAAAGAGTATCAGAAATTAAACATAAGGGATTAAAGCGCAAAGTTGAAGATCAAAAAAATTAATCCCACGGTTTAAAAGGAATAAAGCACAAATTAAAGGCCAAATTAGTGTCTTGAGCCACTAAAGTAGACAGATCCGTGGAAGAAAGGCTTTGAATGCCAAATATCAGAAGCCTTTACTTCTCTAAAGACCAAAAACGCCACCTACCAGCTTATTCTACCTCGAAGGAATGCACAATTAATATACAGTCAGAGATATTTGCCAAAGAAAGCTCGATATAAATTACCAACCTACCAAAAAGCCCCCAAAGTCAAAAAAAGCGATTTAAGTTGATGGAATTTAATGTAATCATCAATTTACAGAGTTAATACATGTCAAAACTTCTCCATCTGGCCCTTGAAAGACTGAGAAGCACTAACTCTACATTAATTGAACAGATAGACCCTTCTTATACTCCACCTCCTCATTCTTCTATAAATACTGCTGTAGAAGACAGTGTAGAGGTTGGTCTCTAGATATCTTTTGTATGTAAATAGCTTTTTGAAGCTATTGTAGCTCTGTTTGTAAGTGAAAACACATAAACTGAGATGAGAAGTTTGAAGTTGTAGAGGCCTATTGGACTTGAAGATTGTAACTGGTTTGAACATCAAATAAAAATAGTTGATTTATGGGATCCTGGTCTACGTCAATGGTGATGTGTTTCTTACTACAAATTTTTATTTTCTTTTTGTTTCCATTTTGTCTACTTTTCTCTGATAAAGAACAACAAATATATATTAGGATTTACTCTTGAAGTACCCTAAATCTCACTGAAAATATTTATCCTTTATGTTTTATGTTGATTGTTTATTCAAAGATGATTCAATAGAGTATAACCAGTAAAGTGTTGGTGAGCCCATATTTCCTGAGTAAAACTTGAGATATTGTCTTTGAATGTGCTTGATAAGTCTCCTAATTAAATATTGAGCTAGGGAAGCTATGGTTAGCCCTGTCGTCTAGTTTCTTCTCCAACAGTTGCTTTGAAAAAGTTCCCTAAGAGTATGCCAAATGCAGGATAGGTTCAAAGTCCTTACCTGATCTTAGGCTATCCTTTGTTTGTCTTAAATGTTGTCTTGAAAATTTTACTAATTAAAGTTGAACTAGGGAAGTCTATGGTTAGCCTTGTCCTCTAGTTTCTTCTCCAACAGTTTCTTTGAAAAGTTCCCTTTAGAATATGCTGAAAGCAGGCTAAGTTAAAAGTCTTTACTTGATCTTAAGCTATTCAGTGTTTTAATGTTTTCTCTTGAAAGTACATCAAAATCGGGCTAGTTTAGAAGTACTTACCTGATCTTAGATTACTTTGTGTCTTTCCTTAAGCGCATGCCAAAAGCAGGATAGTTTCAAAGTACTCACTTGATCTTAGGTTGTTCTTTGTTTCTTCATGTGTTTTTTTCTTCCACTTCATTTCTTATCGTTTCATCCCATAAAATCAACTTAAAGAGATCCTTTGACATAGATGACCTTCCCCATGGACCACTCTTGAACCTTGCTATTTCAATTAAACCCAATTATGACTCCATAGCCCAATGGATTGATGCTGCTCCTTGCCTATCTTATCAGTTGAACCATTCCTTCACCTATTCATACCTTCACCCTTCGTAAAGACTTCCTTCATCTTCATTATATCCTTTCCCAACCAAAACAAACAAAAACCCTTGTTCTTCACAACTAGCCTAAAATCACACTTTAAGCCTTAAAGATCATATATTTAAACACATATATAGAGAGATCCCTCTCTGAATCTAGGATGGCTAGGTCCTCAGATTCCAAAGCAGTTTTTATGTAGGCTCTGCAGCATTTGTACTTGCCAATATTGAAAACTACAGAGACCCCAACATACGTATGAGTACTTAACTTCCATATCATTGAGATTACGAATCAAATAATAGTTTGGATGTTCAATTCCATTTTCTACTTGGACCAATACCATAGCAATGGTCGTTTCTACTGTGGCGATATATAAGAAATAATCATTTTGATAACTATGGGGATACATTAATGATGCTCAGACAAGAGTGTCCTTGACAGCATCAAAAGAAGCTTGTGCAACTTGGTCCCAATGGAAGGGAACCCCCTTTTTCAAGAGTCGAGTAAATCCTTTAGCCATTTCGGCATAATTTGGAATGAACCTCCTTAAGAAGTTAGCCTTTCCTTGAAGTTTCTATATATGAAGTAATTTTTGTGGCGCATGCAAATCAAGAATGGCCTGAACCTTCAATGGGTCTATTCGAATTCCTTCTTTTGAGACTACGAATCCAAGCAAACGACCAGAACCAACACAAACACACATTTATGTGGATTGAGACATATTTTGTAATATCAACAGCGTAAGAAAATGGCTCTCAAATGCATCGGGTGATCAGTCTAATTTCATGAATGCGTTGGTAAATCATCTAGATATGGTTGGACAATGTGCTTGATGTCATTGAAATCATAATCCATTGCTCTCTGAAAAGTTTCCCCAGCATTATTTAAACCAAACGGAAGTTTCCTATAAGCGAATGTGCCCAAGGGATAGATGAATGTTGTCTTATGTTGATCATCTAGGTGGATATTGATTTGATTGTAGCTGGAAAATCCATCCATGAACAAGAATATTTCACATCTAGCACAATCGTCAATAATCTGGTCGATAAAAGGAGTAGGATAGTTGTCTTTTGGACAAGCATGATTAACATCTCGATAATCGATGCACACTCTAATGGTTCCTTGTTTTTTCATGACAGGAATGATATTGGAAACCCACTCAGTTAGGAGAAAAGGGTATATGAAACCAACATACAAAAAAATTTCAACTTATGCTTTGATGGTAGCAGCTTTCTTTGGATGAACAGGATGAAGCCGTTGATGCACCGGTTTGACATCAGGATACATATTAATAGTGTGTTCAACTATACTAGTATCTATGCCTAGAATTCCTCATAAGACCAAGAAAATACGTCACGAAATTCACGAAAGAGAGAGTGATATGATTCAAATTCTGATGGAGAATAAGATACAACGACATGAATATTCTCTACAACTCCAGGTTTGGTCAAAATATCGATAGAAATCATTTCTTCAATATTTGACAGATTTCACTCGGAATCGATTGCATTAATGGGAAAAGAATTCGAAAAGAAATTTTTGATGGATGGGTGATATAGTTCACTAAGATTATTTTCTTCATAGTCAAGAAGATGGGAACGATGATTATAATCTTCCCATGGTTCTCCTTCTGACATCATGGCTTCCAAAATATTCTCATCTGTTAAGAACATTGAGGAAAAAGGATCAGATGGAGTACCAAAATATAAGGAACAATCAACACAAACACTCGGCGACGCTGATTTTGGATTTGCTGCCCAAGCTAGATAGATTGATTTCTATGCCAGCTCAATACGGCTGGGTGGTAAAAACTCATCCAACATAGAAATTTTAGAATCGCCCGTACTCTCCCTTAAGCCAGATATAATGGAGGAGATCATGTAGCAAGTCTCTATACTTGCAATTTCTACCGATGTCGTGGGTGGTGGTAATGCAAAGGTTCCCATGAGAGTGGAATCCTTTAAGATTCATACACCAATGTTTTGAAGTTCTAGTTGGGGTATGTGAATGAACGGAATGCTTCCAGTTACCTACAAAGCAGACGCAAAGAAGGATAGTTGATTATTGACTGTAATTGTACCTTTATGTGGAAAGGAAATCATTCTAAAATATGCAAAAACAATAGCAGTCATCGCATATACCCATGGCCTTCCAAGTAAAATATTATAGTCAAGGGGTCCGTCAACAACCTCAACATCAATATTCATTATTTTTCCCCCTATTTCAACATACAGGTTATTAATAATACCACAAGGTTTATATGTACATCCATCAAATGCCTTCAACATCATTGATGATTGTGATAAGCGCGGAGAGCCAAGTGACTTCCAACAATTTAGAGACATAATGCATGTAGATTCTCCCTCATCAATAATAGTGCGATGAACAAGGTGATTGAGAACATTTACTTGTATGGATAATTCCAATTCTGCTGGTAGTTACGGCACATAGCCTATATGATTAAAGACGATAAGATTAGAATCAATCTGATCAATTCCACCAATAGCTGACAATAAAGCCTGTTTTTAGGAGGGACAATTTTGTAATACCTCAAGAGAAGACATAGCTGAAGGAGATTGAGCCAAATCTTCAACTATATTATAATTTTTTGCAACTCTTTCTCGAGTATTATATGTTGATTTATGAATTACTCCCTTTGGTTGCTTGATTTTCAATTCAGGGATAGCAGTAGGCAGTATTGATTCTGTAGATGGGTTCATTGTCGAGGTAGTAGGTTGTTCAGTGGCCTGACTACCATAATATATATTATGTGTTGACACCAAAATATCTATTGAAGGTTTTGTGACAGATAACATTAGCACTTGGGAACTAAGAGCTGGATCTGTAGCAACCATGTTTGTGTCCGGATTTGGAAATGGGTCTATCAATACAGCTGACGCATGAGAAGTCTTGATGATTTTTGAGACTTTAGCGCAGTGAAGAAAATCCATAACAAAGTGTTCCTCATTACATATTATACATGGATAACGAGGTTTCTGAGGTCCAGACTATTGATCAAATGATGTTTCCTGCAGGTTAGAATTTTGATTTTTCTTTGATTTCCCTTTTTTCCTACTTCCTGGTTTATTTTCACCTTTTCCTTTCTCAAATGACATGGAATTAATTTCAGAAGTAGGAGCAGGATCAGATGTAGTAGTGTGTTGTGTTCTTGCAGTGCCTATCAAGCCGTCTCCAGCATGAGAGTACTTTAATTGAGGAGGAACATTGAAATTAGATCTCGACGTGTTAGGAATTTCTTCATAGAGCGTGCCAAACTAAGTATAAATCAAGTCTAAATATTGGGCACGAGCGATAACTTTCTCTTCTGTGACGACGCCACCCTTAGCCCCATCCTTAGTTATAGATGGTAACAGAGACTTGATGAACCATTCAGCAAGGAACTAATCCAGAAAAAATGTCTTAACCATTCGATGACGAAAACGGCACTCATGAATATGATCAGAAATGTGAGTAGCATTAGTTTGTTTGAAATTAGTAAATATTTTTGTTCCAGTTCCATATCTGATAGGTAACTGGAAATGAGTAAAAAATACAGTAGCTAGGGCTGTGAAATTATCAAAATAAGCTCTAGGTAATCCAATGTACCATTTTGCAACTGGAACTGTGAGTATACGTTGGAAAAGATGTAGTCGAATAGAATCATCATTCAGAGAATTTTATGAACACCATAAATGATAAGTCATAACATGAGTCGACGGATCTTCTCCAAGGTTTCCATTGAACTTAGGAATATCCGAGGGTAATTTATGAGGCATCATCGGCCACCAAGGAGCATATTTGATTGGATCATTGGTTAACCGATTTAAATCTAGTAACTCTAAATTTGCAACAAAGGGCAACTGTCAATTAAGGTAAGGTTGAGCATAGCCAGCGTAAGATGGAATTACTTGAGCAACAGGTCTTTGAGCACCAGCAAAAGGAATCTACTGTTGGTAACCCAGATAGGGGTTGTTTTTCATAGCAAATGCTTGAGGATTCTATTGACCAAAACCTGGCATTAGGGGAATTTTGAAGTCTAAAATGGGCCTCCTAAGGAAATTATAAAATAATAGTGGAAAAAATCAAATAAGATTTGATGACATCATCAAATTTTAGAGGGAAAAATGAAAAAACTACTTTTTCAACTTATCTCCCAAAGTTTTTACTCAAATTTCGAGCGGGAGTACTCATTGGATGCGAAATTTAATTCCTCATCCAAGGATTACCCATGTTGCATACTTTCTATGGGTCCTACTACACGAAAAATGAGAAATACATAAAAAAATGTGATTACAATCACATTTTTTTATGTATTTCTCATTTTTCGTGTTGTAGAGTTCATCGAAAGTATGCAACATGGGTACTCCTTGGATGAGGAATTAAATTTTGCATCCAACGAGTACTCCCACTCGAAATTTGAGTAAAAATTTTGGGAGATAAGTTTAAAATAAGAGTTGAAAAAGTAGTTTTATTATTTTATTATTTTTTAATATTTTTACCCTTTTATTTAAAAAATGGTAAATCATCCCCCATGGTTGACATCATCATCTTGAATCCTATTGGTTGTTATAAATTTTAATTTTGTTGTACATTTTTCTTAGGAAGCCCATTTTAAACCTCAAAATTCCCCTAATGATATGATACTTGTTGAAAAGAAGTTTGAGGCATTTGCGCATGTGGTTGCCAAGGGGTCTGTCCACCAATGTTATAACCCAAATTAAGATAACTTGGATTCAGTTGATAGCTATAACCAGGTTGCGATTGTGACATCCCATAAAATGGTAGACCAACTTGTGAATAAGTGATTCTGGATACGGGTTGTTGTAAATTAACCAAAGGATTTGGAGTCTGTGGACCCAAAATTTGATGTACAAAATTTTTATTCTATAACAGGAGTAAAGATGTATTAACAAGTGGTAATGAAGTGGGTGTAACAGGTTGAACCAGTTGATATGAGTGTACAACCGTTTGTGGTTGGATAGGTAGAGTGGGCTGCCATTAACAAACATTCATTTCAACATTAGATTGACCAAAAAGTGACGGAGTACTGTCATATTGGGTGACCAAAGGTTGCCCCCTAGCATGAGGAGGATAATAAGACGGAAAATATTGCTCTCCAAATGATGGGAGTCCAGTTGATATGGTACTTAAAGGAATAGACCCAGAAGGATTGGCTTGATAATTCCTTGATGATGTGTATAATTAATCAAGACGTTCAGTACTTAGGATAGGATTACCAGTTAAAATATTGTATGATGACATTGGTAGATTCCATGGATTTAAATATGCACCAGAGAAAATTCCAGATAATGATATACCAAAGGTATACCATTTTTAATCAACAGGAATTTGAAAAGGAGCAAGATCAACAAAAGCAGATGGTGTCGATTGAGAAAAAGACTCGTACAGGTAAAGGTCTTCCCAAAAATGGGTTGGAGTTAAAGGTGTATCATCTTGTGGTATTTCTTCAATCATAATTAAACCAGGTGGAAGTATTTCACTATCAGGTCCAAAGTATATTTCAGGCGGTTGACTTTGTGGTATGGGAGATTCAATAGCTACAGAACTTTGTGGGATGACCAAGGTAGGAACAACTTCTGGTTGTTTGACTTCAGGATTCAGATGTTCTGGCAAAGAAGAGATAGGATCTGGATCAATTTGTGGTTGAACAACTTCGGGTCCAGGAGGTATGGTCTCACTGATTGGATGTATCGTGACCACGGGTAGTTGTGAAGACTCCATTTCGACAACGGTAGACGAACCGAGATGTGTAGAAACAACCTGAGCTAACTTTGGCTTATTTGAAAATGATGTTTCACTAGAGGTATGAATTGTACTTGATTCAGCAGACCGTGATCGCCTTCGCCTTCCAGAAGTAACTTCTGGTGGTAAAGGTGGTTTTAACGTAAGTCTACGCGAACGACGGGGAAAGGATTTTTTTCTTCCACGATTACTGATTTATTTTAACCAAAAACAAATAAACAAAGTAAAATGGTACTTCTAGGAAAAAGGTTCTACCAAGAAACTATGAACTGTAGAATACCTACTGGCGAACCAAGAAGTACGAGCAGGAAATCTCCCCGAATGTTGTGTTCAGTGTATCACAATTTACAAGGCGGCCGACTTAGTTCACTATGGATGGATAGCACCTAGAAGTTGTCCTCCCAAGTATACCTGAAGGTACATGGGGGCCCAAGTCCGTATTAGCGTTGTCTGATGCGAAAACTCACAGTGAGAGCACCCATTTATACTTATCATCCTGTAACACCGCCCAATATACCTGAAAGTACATGGACGAGCTATGATATACTTACGTACGTGGAGTGAGGTATCACACTCAGAATGTATCGCAGACAAGTTAACGACAGCTGCTATGTTTTATGATGCCGAGAAACGTCTCTAGCTTAGACCTTATAAATGTTATCGTTATGGTTCCAATGCTTTGTTAGGTAAATTGAGACTAATTTTATGTTGATCTTTATTAACAATTTTCCTTTCAAAGGTTCACCGCGATGATGTATTCGAAAATTCCTAAAATGCAAACTAAGAATGATAAGAAATATTTCACTTTTATTTTTTCAATGAAAATCCTAGCTACTAAAGGGAAATAGCAAATAATTTGTGAGCAAACAAATCAGAAAACACAAACTAAATGCAGATTTCCTAATTGTTCCTTTTGCAAAACATGAAAAATCCTACATGCAAATACAGATTTTTCTTTTCAGTTCCTTTAATGTTATGAATGAAAAAAATAAACTAAGTGCACTAAATCAACAAATCAAATGCCTTTTACTTTTGAGAAATGAGGAATGCGAACAACAATTTCTCTTTTGAAGGAAAAATGAGGAATATAACAACAATTTCTCCTATCAGGAAAAAAATATTTTACGACAATTTCCTTTTTCAAAAGAAAATGGATCTAATGCGACAATAAAAACTATTTGAAATAAACTTTCCAATGATAAAGAAAAATTATTTAAACAAACATTGAACAAATTTTCTTTCAAAGGAGGAAGAATATATAGATTCATTGGTCAATATGAGGTTCAAACTTTTCAAAACATAGCAGAAAACAAACTGAATCAACTTGCAAAGACAAATTCAAGGGAATCTAGATGGTTTCAGGAGTCAATGCAGTCTCTCAGGGGAGACAGTGCTCTGCAACGCAAGCCTCAAAGGGAGACAGTGTTATGCAAAGGACTGTGTCCTATCCAAGAGTGCATTAGGCACAGTGTATAAAGAAAAACACCAATTTTTAACACACTTCTTTTGCAAATTAAGATTTGAAAAAGTTTGATATTTGTGAATAACAACTACTGGGTGGATAAACAAAGCAAATCAAAGGCTAAATCACCTAGATCTAAGAAAAATTCTCCCCAGCAGAGTCACCAATTTGTTGGATAGAATTGTGAATTATGGATAAAACACGCTTCCTTAGATAGGTGACAGTCTAGAACAACAGATTAAAGACTATACGACTACTTCTCCTAAACTCAGAACAGACACACAAAAATTATTAGAGGCTTAATTGTAATCCAAGTGCTTCTAAATAGCTCCTTCTGTCACCTTCGTTGTAGCTTCAAATTCAAGCAGTTTTGGGAAAAGTGCTTCTTGGAAGAAAGAACACTAAAAAAATAGAAGATAGAAATAATATAGATGTCTATTCAAGTTAGTTAGCTAAATCAGTAAAGCGTAAACCATATACATCAGCTAAGATCTTGCAATATGAAAAATCAAAGCCAATACAAATGCATATAGGGAAAAGTAAGTTGTATTCTTTATTCATGATAGAAGGAGAGGTTACAACCTAGTGACTAATTTGAAGTGAACATTCCAGCAACTTCTATAGCCCCATCATAGTATAAATATCTCCAGCAGCTGTTACAAAAATCTAACTCTCAATTTAAAATCCACTATCACTTCTCTACTCAAATTCTTCCTTATCAAACACTCAGATTTGTGCTTAATTTATAAAGGAGCTGAAGGTTGTTTTTCAATCAATGAATTTCCAATAATAGGAAAGACATGTTCCCAATCTTGTAGATGTCAAATGGACAATTGGATTCAAAGCTTGACATATGTGAACTCTTCTAGAAGGCACTGGCCAAGTGGATATTCCAGAACAATGAGAATTTCACTCCTAATGTGACCAACGCACCCATAGATGTCGAGAAGTTATTTTCAGAGCATCCTTGCATGGGGCTACCTTCATATGCAATGCACTTAGTCCCCTTAGAGGCAGCATTGGTGAGCTCTCATATGCTATATAATAAAATTCAAACCTTGGAAACCTTTGCTTGATGAAATTCATTCTTGATTTGTCTTGTTCTTGTCTTAGGGCATGTAGCACCTTGAAATGATAGGGAATGATAGACCCTTAGTCGTTTGTCCTAGAGAAGATGTCTAGTTAACCAAGTCATTGGGAATGATGCCAAATTGACCTATAACACAACCAATCAAGTAGATGATTCCATGAGGGATCTTGGTTCAACTCTTTGAGGTTTTTTAAAAAATCAAAAAGGCCATTCCCACCTCACTTGTGTTTGAACAGTAGTGCCTAAACTTTTCTTTAAACCTTGCATCAAACTTCTCTTGACATATTTTACTCCCTCTTCAACTTCCTCTAATAAAATATAAAATGGATCTTGAAATAATACCTGGCTTAGAGGATTTGAGTAGTAAGATCCATCCATGGCTATTTCTTGCTCCTTTTTGGTGTGCGTGGGACACTTTTGAGAAAGAACCTCTTCCCCTTCCTCATGATCATCTGAACTGGCAGCTTCATCATACATAGCATTTTTGTCCTCCAACAAACCTGATGTATTCTGATTGAGTAGGCTGAACTTGGTGTGAAGGCCATCATGTTGATGAGTAGGAGCACTCTTTGACAATAGATCTTCCCAAGAAGGTAATGCAACAACTCTCATGTGATTATAAATTTCTAAGCCTTCATTTGCAATTTGTAATTCAATAGAACTTAGTGGCTACAAATCTGGAGCTAAGGAGGATTCCATGTCCCAAATTATTTCCTTAGCCATTTCAGGAAAAGGCTTCTCATTGACCACTTGCTCAAGAAGTTCATCATCCTCCTCAACCTCAACATCAAACCAAAAAGGCTGTTGATTTCCAATCACATGAAAGTTATTTCTGATGGACTGAAATGAAGTAGAGCAAAGAGTCAGAGATCCCTCACTTACTTCTAAAATTTCAAGGTTTTCCTCATGAGTGTCATAAATGGCATGTATTGGCTGACTATTGTTTCCAAGTCGATGAAACAGGCCTTCCTCCCACAAACCAACTGCTGATGGATCTGCAATGTTAGCTTCTATTTGGAGCACATGACTGCCATCATACTGATCAAACTTTGGAAAATCATCAAAATAAGTTGTGTTACCAATTAAGTAAATTGGATTATCATATTTGTTTTCTTTGAATTGATCTACAAGTTTACTTTCTGACTTATGGTAGACAAGATTAGCATGAGAATGAATAGAAATGTTTTTTTCACAAGAATATTTAAAGGCTGGTTGCATGTTTATCATTTGATTTATTTCCTCTTTAGTCAAAAGAGGAGGCATTTTTCTCTTTTTTTGGATAGAACTACAATAGTTCTCCATCTCTTGTGAAGGTTGATTTTGAGGCTGAATGTTTTATTGAGCCTCACTTGGAAGAGATGGTGAATCATCACTTAAGCCTTGAGAGAGGTGTTGTGGGTTTTCTTCTATTTCTTGGTTGGTTTCTTCCTCAACTAAATCCTCTAGGTTGTCATGATAGCTTTTTTTAGTATGAAATGCATGGATTTATTCTAATAAATCTTCAGGATGCCAGTTCCCTAAATCTTCATCAATGTTTACAAGGTATTGTATGAGGTCTTTAGATTGATCACAATAATTCTCAGCTAATGATAGAGATGGAAAATAATTTTTATAATGTTCATAAAATACCTTGTGGAAATCCTTTAAGGAAAACAAACTACCAGTTTTTAGCCATTCATACCATTCTCTTGCCTTACCCTCTAATATTGCCATAAAAATTTTCATGAGGAAGTCCTCGTGCCATTAAACCTTTAACCTCCATACATGTATATGAAATTTGATGAGATGTAATAAGGGGTCATCACATTTTTCATCCTGAAATATAGGCAGGTTTTTTGACCAATTTATCTGAGGCATTTTATGTGGAAATCCAGGGATATGATCTCTATTCATCGGAGCATATCTCCTTTGTATCCTTGGATCCATGTTTGTAAATCAAATAGGGTCACTGTATCTTTTCAACTAGTCTAGAGTTCTCTACCAATGGATTATTTAGGTCTATTGAGGGTTGTGGAGTCTCTAGGTGGAAAATTTCAATTTTGTTGTCCACCTTCAGCATGATTGGGAATGCTTAATGCATTACTAGGGGAGTTTATGAGAATGTAATATTCCCAAATTTTCACATTACATTTGGAATATTAGAGTCCTTGATTTTCTTAATGAATTAAGTAAATAAAAGGGTGGAGGGACCCGCTTTCCTCAATAAGAATAAATATCCACTTTGTGTGTGTGAATCTGGATTAATTTAGTCTAGATCTACAAAAATAGGTAGTTGAGCAACTACTAATGTGAATGAGATTGGAGATCATGTCTCATTTAATGAGAGAGATCATGGAGGGTTGATTCAGTAAACTAAGATCTTGAAGATGTCAAACCAAGGGGTCATTGAGCATTAATGATCAAGTGGTGGAGGAATGAAGCACACATGATGGAGGGGTGTACATTGCA
Source organism: Pinus albicaulis (assembly GCA_034641835.2). Taxonomy (NCBI): domain Eukaryota; kingdom Viridiplantae; phylum Streptophyta; class Pinopsida; order Pinales; family Pinaceae; genus Pinus; species Pinus albicaulis. The sequence goes on from CM076576.1 coordinate 114,509,770, forward strand.
CCTAGACTGTTTGGTTGATTTGGTCAAATAGCGCAGTCCCACTTGGAGGATCTTATCCACCTAAGACAATGCAATTGAGATTAGGGCCAAGGTTTGAGGGGTTTCAATCATTATAGAGGATATGAAGGCAAAGGTGAAAGGCATCTTGAATTATTTTGATGTATGATCTTTTAGATCTGGAATTATCAAGTGACATTCCACTGCAATATTGGCTTGTTTAGCAGAGATTGCAGGTGTTGTTTAGCACAAGGTGTTCTCAGGAAGGAATCCCTCCTCTTTCTTTGAGTGATCTCTAAGGAAGAGGTTTGTACTTCATTATACATCAGGCTTTAAGTGCCATTTCCCTTTCCTACTTTCTGCAAAACATTCATAAAACTGCGTTTTTCTGAAGATCAGTTTGGAAGGTAGTAGTTGTCTTTGGTACTTCAGCTGGAGAAAAAGGTGAGGGATTATTCCCATCACTTGGGCTTATATTGCAGCACTGCCGGAGCCACATTGTAGATCTGGCATCAGGCCAAAAGTTATTGACCTCCTAGCAACAGTATTCTCTCCAAGAATAACGATGTCCATATTGCAGATCTGAAAGGAGGAAGGAAGTTGCTAGTATTTCAGCTAGCAATCCAGTGAAGGATCATTCCTTCACATTGCCATCAGTCTTACCATCAACCTAGATCTTATTGCAGCATTTTTCAGCAGGCAGAAGGCCTCTCTTTCCCTCACAACGAAATTTTCAGAGGCAGTTGTGTTGTAGCAGCTGCAATCATCTTTTGGACGATTGAGAAGCTAGATCTAGAGCTCCTAGCTCATAGATCTAAGGAAGGGATCAGCACTTCAATCATAGATCTGATCTGAGCACATATTTCAGCCATCTATTCTTCAGATTTGTATTTCCCAGCAGATCAAGGATCAAACCCTAGGGAGGTTATTTTTCCAAAATTGCAGATCTGGAAAATCCTTTCTGGGTTATCTTGGGAATCCATCACAGTGGCCAGATCTTGAATCTTGGCATCATTAAAGCTCCAGTTTTGAGTAGATATGAATTTCTCTTTTCAGCCTGCAACTCCATGTTTATATTCTACTGAAGAGACATCGCAATATTTGCTACAGAGCCTCAACAGTTATAATGTACCTGCTTCACACATGTTTTCTAGGTGATCTTAGCTCATCTTTTTGGCTAGATCCACCTATATATTGTACTTGTGTAACTCATTCATCTCCAATATAATAAAATGGCTCATCTCTTTCTGCATATTCTGATTTGTACTTAGATTTATTTTCTATCTTGTTGTAAGTTCTTATATTGTGTGAAGTATTGATGCATGTTCCCATTTTGAGATATTACAGTGGTATCGAAGCATGATCTTTGGCTTAGCTTGTGGACACTTCATCTTTTTACATTGAAAGAAGAACGGATAGATGAGATCTATCATGGAGAATGAAAATAAAACTGTCACTCCTTTCTTTGGATCCATGCAAGATCTCTCCAAAGGGGTCTATCAAATGAAGGAGGAAGAATAGAAAGAAGATCCAAGAAGTAGATCTGATGAGGAAAGCACTTTCTATCAGCAGCAAAGAAGACTAGAGAATTCTATATCTCCTTATAGATCCACTATGCCCACTTTCTTTGAAGGAGGTGAGAGGTATAGAAGTAAAGGAAGGAATGAACCTGAGACTCATGAGACTCTCAGTTTGTATCTTGAAGAGTACAAAGCACAGTCTAGAGCATTCAAGGAGAATCTAACTCTCCAACAATTCTTCAAAATAAAAGAAGAGAGAGGATCCTATAGCAGCAATAGAAGGAAGAGGCATAATAAATTCTATTTGCCTACATTTGATGGATCTTCCTCAAGCAATGTCAAGGCTTGGAGGAGGGAGTTAGATTCATTTTTTAAGCTACATATTGGGGTTGAAGAAGAGGCTGTTCAAATTGCAGCACTTCATCTCTTAGATGAAGCATAATATTGGTGGTTTTGGCACCTAGAGCATGCAAAGGTGACCAAGTATTCATATTTCTTTCACAAGTTGAGGAAGAGGTTTGATGAGGAGGGGCCACTACTTTCACCACCTGCTGCAAAAGTACTTGTATCTAGAGAAGAGGCACTTGCATCTTTGCAAGATAGTCTTGAGCTCTTGACATATGGAGTCCCGTGCATGGATGAGGAGATGCATGAGGAGGAGGAGGAAGATACCAGCGCTGGTACACTTGAAGAAAAGAGACCATCACTCTTACAAACCCTTGAAGACATTGTTGTCTTGGTTGGAGGAAATCTTGTGTTCTGTCAAGAGGTTCCCACATATCAGTTGATCCAATGTATGCATAAAATCTCAGCACATATGGTTTCTAGATCAATTCATAACCAAGTATTAGAACAAGATGTTAATTTGAAGCAGAAACATATCATAGTAAAGAGGACCCTTGATCTAATCAAGGAGGAGACTGAAAAATATCCCTGTTCATCATTGTTGAGCTACATTCAACCCCTTGAGTTGAGATGTAGGGTTTCAGAAAATGGGATTAGCATTATCCTATGTACAAAAATTGATTGTGAGATCAGTGTTGTAACTTGCTTTGAGACAGTGCATGTATCACCCTGCAGATCTACAGCGCTGTCACTTAGTAGCTATGACAAAGAAAGGGCTTCATCATTCTTGGAACACTTTGGAGATAGATTCATTCATGAGTCAATGGAAGCAAAGATGAAAAATGGTAGACATCTTGAAATGAGAAATCTTTTCTCCTTTCTAGATGACCCTTTCTCAATGAGCCTCTCACTGCTGAAAGAGAAACTTCTACTTGCATTAAGTCCAAAAATTCTTTGGTTTTGGAGGGCCTTTGACGGAGAGAGAATCTCATTAAGAGATCTCATTAGAGATGCATTTCAACATTTCATGGAATGCAAAGCTCTTCAACAGTTTGGGAAGGATGGAATTCTACAAAGGGAGGATGCCATGATTATGTAGTACCTCATTCATCATCCCCATGGGAGTGAATGGGTAAGGATGATAAGCAAGGGGTTGCAGCACCACTTGTAGATTTGTATGGGCTAGCATGCTTGGTTACGTTGGTTGCCATCGGGATATTTCTGTCACTCTCCAAAGGCACCTATTTTTCTGATCCATGCCTTGAAAAACATGTATGAAATGAAGAAGGAGGCATGGTTGCACTGGCTGCTCTTGGGTGAGTATGGATACTGTTAGCCACCTATGAATTTTTGGACAAGAAAATAGGTGGCTAAATTGTTTATGAGCCTTCAAGAAATACATTTCCCCTGAAAACATATCATTCTTGAAGCCTCCATGTGTCCTTTTCCCTTTGTGAAATCTTCACTGTCGTTCCCATTAAAAAGCCTCACTGTTTTGAGAAGAAGAATGCTTAAAAAGTCCTCCATTGGCCCATTTTACTCCTTCAAAACACCATTTCTCATTCCTTCTTTCCCCTTACAAATTTCTCCTCAAAATCCCTCATTAACCCTCGAAATCTCCCTAAATCCCCTTTAAAACCTCATAATATCCTTTATTTGGTCTTAAAACCCCTTATTCCTGTTGGTGTCCCGTGTTTTGATAGTTTGGAAAATCAAAAGACAAGGCAACATCAGAACCAATCTTTAGAGTTCCAGGATCTAATCCTCCTGTTCTCAGAGAGGGATCTCTCAAACGTTTGTTTGCAAAGGTTTATCTTATGTGCTTAGAGTATGGATTTTATACTAGTTATTAAGTGCAGGTGTTTGTTTGTTTGTTTGGTTGGGTAGATACAGCAGAACATGAAAGGCCTAGGAAAGATATGTAGAATGGAGAAACATCTGGTTCATTGGGCAATGGAGTCAAAAAGAAGTCATAACATACTTATCAATGGATATGGGATATCAGAAGGAAAATCTAACTTGGCCACAGGATCCTTTGGTTTTTGGAATGAGATGGACATCAATGATTTAGAAAGAGAAGTTTAATTCTCAACAAAGGGGATTCGAAAACAAAATTTGAACAATAAAGAGATTTTTGATAGACATGGCTAACCATGAATTCTACAAGTCACACTTTAAGCAATAAATGAGTTCAAAACAACTTTTAAAATGAAATCTAAGATTCGGGGAACACCCTATTTCCTCAAATATTTTATTTCAAATGACTTAGAAAAAATAAAATATTAACTGATAATTACAGTCATAGAAGAGGGAACACCTAACACATCTATGATTACAACTATAAAGACCTTTGAGACAACTGTTTAAGTAAGGAAAAAGGGAAAGATCAGAATAGACCTCCTTGGCTCACTGTAAATAGAAAACTTCAAAGGGAGACTTCAATAATAGTTTTTAAGTGGCAGCAGACAAGCAGGGAAAACCATAAATCATGCTGAAACCAACTATTCGAACTATTAAGGAAATAAACAAGCATGAAGACTAAAGAGAGAGATTAAAGACTCTAAAATACTTCAACAGAAGAAAACATGAAATAGTGAAGGATGAACAGGTCTAAGGTGCTTCTAGGAGTCATTTCTTAGCCTAAAACTTTCAATCTACTGTAGTAAGAAATCATGGAACATAATGAAAACAGGAGAAAACATTAAACATTTTAGAATACTTCACCAACAGCCAAGCTCATGGATCCAATGATAGAGCCTTCTCAGTAACAAACATGCAAAAACATCATCAGGGATTCCAAGACTTCAATTTCAACAGACTATGTATTATTTCAGAGTTCCAATATTGCAACTAGTGATCAACCCCTCTCTCATCTTCTGTAGTAGTCTTTATAGAAGAATGAGGAGGTGAGATCTGACAAAAAGATCTCAAAAACTAATTAATATAGACTTAAATGGCTTCTTGGCCTTTGGGGGACTCAATGAAGAAACTTACATACATATCCTCTGTATTAAATGATTTACACTGAATATTAAGCTCGGTGGGAGCTTTTGTTCACTTTTGAGGCTCTGTGTGATGTCGAAGTTACTCTGCTGATATTTTTGTCATTAAATTCTTCCAGCAGAATTAATTGTTTAGCTGTGTTGAGGAAAATATCTGATTTTGAACAATAACTTCAGCCTCTGTTTGAATGCTTTGAGGCACAGGTGGCTTTGTGCTAGGTGAGAGGAATCAATTTGCCTCAAATGTGGCGGTGGAGGCCTTTCTGTCTGATAAAACACTTATGATTTTCTTTTAATTGTGTTTTAATTCTGGGGATTAGGCTTTTGATAATAATTCTTAGCCGTAATCCCAAAATTATCTCCAATCCTTCTGTTCTGCTGTGTTCTGTCTTCAACACTGATACTCTTTTCATAATGATTTAAAATCATTGTGTCGTGTTGATGTGCAGGTTGCACACGGCTCTCAAGGCATCAATGCCCATGAAGAATCGACGAAACGTGGATCTTCAACCCTGCGAACGGTTTTCCTTTTATGAATCAAAGGCACGTGAAATGTATTTCCAGGCCTTCGACCTTTCTTTCAATATAACTGATAAACCTTTAAACACCTGCAAAACACAAACAATATTAAGAAATCCTGCGTTGTGGATGAACTGCTTCAGAAGGGGTGGAGATAGAGCATGGATGTTGGATGGCATCATCCAATGGTGGAGATCGGCTAAGAGAAGGTCAAAGAAGAGCAGATGGAAGAATAAGATGGAATCGTCGACCGCGCAATGATCAACGGTGGTGATTGGCTTTGAAAACCCTTTGGTGGAAGGCGGAGGGTGATGAAATAATACGAGAATGATCTGGGACCGTCCGATTTGGACACGTGGATGGTCCAGATCCAATCGGAGGATCGCAATCGGCGGAGGAATCATGTTAATGTGCTCAGCAAAAAACTCGCAATGTGATTGAGCATTGACTGTCGATCTACAGATCAGATCGACGACGGAGAATGAATCGGGAATCGGCGATCGGAGGGGGCATTATGTTAAATGTGCTTAATGAAAATGTTACGATGCGATGTTGCACGGGCCGTTTGATCGGCTTACGATCAATGGTGGGGATTGCTTTTAAAGCGAGTCGACGGAAACCCTTCATAATGCATGAAAAACCCAAAGTTTTAATATAATACAAAGTTTTGGTGGATCGGGGCGGAAAATATATATAACATGGTTAGGTGCCCGTCTACGGGGCCTTTAGTTATATGGAACAATAATAGGCCTGGGTTATATATAACAAAGGGCTAATCACAATCGGAGCCTCGGGCTCGGGCTTTTCAATCTACCCATTGGAATTTTGTGATGCGATTGGCGCCTCGAGACTTAAACTCTTGGTCCTGGGCATAGGTTATATGGAATGGGAAGTAGAGTTTATACATATGGGACTTAATCACATCGGAAGTTTTGATGCGGTCTTTCAATCAACCCATTTTGGATCTCTCCGATGTGATTGCGCTTCGAGTCTTTTTAATCTAACCATTTTTTATTTAAAAATCGTTGTATGGGCGTGTTAGACCAAACTTTGGATAAGTGGGTTTTTTGTATTTACAAAGGAAAAAATGGATCGGAGATGGATTTTCACAATGATTTAGTGCCCGATTTGGGGGTTTCGGTATAGTTTAAAAATGAGTTTCAAACTATGTAAAGAGGACTTTTACGAATGGGAGAAGGGAAATCATGAAAAATATAGGAATTTTATGGAGAAAAAGGGGAGCAAATGAAGGTTAGTTTTGAGTGGAGGAGGGGGGAAAATGATGATTTTGTAGCAGTCTTTTCTCATGAAATCAGCAGAATTTCTGAGTATAAAAAAGGGAACAGTAGTGAATATTTGGACAGAGGCATGAGGCCTTCAAGAGTCTTCAAGAGCAAACACTTTTTAGCAATAAAATTTGTTCCTTGAAGGCTCCAAAAAGTTTCAGCCACCTTTTGCTATAAAAAATTTTATAGGTGGCTAACAGTGGCTCCACTTGGGGATGGTGCCTTCTTGAAGGCATCAAGAACTTCAAACTTGCATTCTCTGGGAGGTTGACCTGTGCCACATCCATTGTGTTCTCTGGGAGGCTGACATGTGCCTCATCCATTGGGCTGCCCTTCCTTTGCTGGGATGATCTTGCTCCGAAAACATATTTAGCAGCCATAAAAAACAATGGATCTTTTATCAACAAACTTTCTACCTACCCAATCCTACAGATCTAACATTTTTTCTTCATTTAGAGTGCACTTGGATTGGAAAAATCTTTTACAAAATTTTATTCTTTTTGAAAGTAGGAAATCTAATCTATTTCTACTCCTTATTTCTCCATGGACTCAGATTAAATAGTTGAGCCCATATGATTCTCTACCTAATCTACCATCTGTTGGGATTAAACTGTCCAACAAATTTTATTCACTAATTTCTACAACAGAAATTTAAAAACAGTCAAGTCAAGATTAAGTTGTTTGGCTTGTTGTGATCTATGGCATAAAAACAAGCTGCACATAGATATTATTTTGCAGAAAATTTAAAACAAAATGGAAGGTTTAGGATCAGAATCTTTAAAGCACTTCCTTCATCTTTTTAACAGCTCTGTTTTTTCCTCTTATTTGAGTTGTCTTTCCTTTGTCAACTGGTTCAGATTTTAAGAAATTTTAGAACCAGATTTTTACATCTTTTGACTCAGAATTTGAAACAGATTTGAGTCATTCTCTCTTAGAAAATTTAGGTTCAGATTTTGAGCGTGTTTGAACCTTTAATTTCTATCCTAAACTATCTACTAATAATCCAAGATTAAACAATTTGGCAAATCGAATTCACTATCCTATCAGCATAAAATTTAAAGCTAATTAGTCAAGATTAAGTTGTTTGACTAACTAGAAGTGTGTTCTTCAGGAGTGGCATTTGAGCTTGCACACTTTCAGAATTTGTTTCTCTTTTTTTTGGTATGGGGCTATACCTTTCTTGTTTTCACAATCTGCCCTCTTTTCTTTCTTTCACTGTTTTTTTTATTTTTGAATTTTTGATTTTTCTTCAAAGCAGAAAACAACAACTAACTACATGCTTAGAACTGAGCTTTATTGACATTCCTATATAACCTATTCTAAACATGGATTATTTACATATTCATATTATACAAAAGTGCCAATGCAGCCAGCTTAGTAATGTCAAAAAGAATAAGAAACTCTGGCTGCTTGTCAAGGGTATCCATAGTAGAGTTTGAAGATTAATCTTTAAAACCAAGACTATCATGAGTGGTGACAGTTTCTCATGCATTTGTCTCTTGCAAAGGATCCATGCTTGATAATTTGAGCCAGTTGGGATTTCCACACACTCTTCCATAGGATCAACAAAGAAAATATGAAGGTTCTCTTCTTTTTGGTTCTCTATGTTTGGTAGATTGTCTGCTTCCAAGATTTCAACTTTGAGGGCTATTTCTTCAGAAATTTGCTTGGAAGCATCATTATTCTTAACAGAAAAGGGAAAATATTCTTCTTGAGAAGATGGTATATCCTCAGTAGGACAGTCTTCTAAATTTTTCTCTCCCTCTTCTTCATTATCATCTAAACTGGAGGACTCATCATATTTGGCAGTGTTGTCCTCTTTTAGCCCTATTAGGATTTGGTTCGGTGGACTGTACTCTGTGAGGAGGTTATTATATTCTTGAGCAGGGGTATGTTCCATTTATTCCTCTTTTTCAAGAGAAGGCTCCTTGGTTTCAACCTACTCAAAAATTTCTACATTACTTTCCTCCTCAACCTTTGAGTTGAAAATCTGCTGAGTCCCAATCACATGGAAACTATTACTGATGATCTGAAATGAAGCAGAGCAAAGATCTAATGAATCTTCAATCACCTCTAGGATTTGAAAACTCTCATCATCAGTATCATAAATAGTCTACACTGGTTCATTACTTCTTTGAAGGAACTGATCTTCCTTCCATAAATCTGCTAATGATGATCCTACAAAATTAACTTCTGTTTGGGAAGCATCATCACTAGATAGATCAAAGTTAGGAGAATCACGAATATAAGTAATACTACCAATCAAACATACTGGGTTATCAGCAGGTCCTTCTTCATTCTGATCTACAAAAGAACTTTCTAAATCTGTACGAAAAAGTTCTCTATGTGAATGGGCAAGAGTATTTGTTTTGCAGAAAGTTTCAGAGACTAACTGTTTATAAATAGTCTGATCTATCTCTTTTTTTGTCAAAGGGGAAGATGTTTCTATGTTCCTTTGAACAGGAGTACATTAGTTCTCTATCTCTTGCGAAGACTAATTTTGAGGTTGGATGTCTTCTTGAGCCTCAGCTATAAGGGATGATGAATCAATATTTGAGTTTTCAGGGATATCTTGAGGAATGTCCATTATTTCTTGTTTTTTTTCTTCCTCAAGTGATTCATCTATATTTTTATAATTTTTCAATAAGATATTAAACTTATGAATGGCTGTTAAAAGATCTTCAGGATGCATCTCTTCCAAAGCTTCATCATTATCTATAATGTGTTGGGTGATGTTTTGTAATGGATGATAATATATTGCACCCAGTGATAATGATGTAGTGTTTTCTTTATAGTTCTCATAGAACACATATTCAAGGTATCTTAAAGAAAACAAACTACTAGATCTTAAGCATTCATACCAATCCCTAGTTTTTCCTTCTAATGTTAACATGAAAATTTTCATTAGGCAATCTTCATGTCATTCAACTTTCAACCTCCATACATGTATATGAAATTTGATGAGATGTAATAGAGGGTCATCAAATTTTTCGTCTTGAAAAACAGGCAGCTTGTCATCCCAATTCACCTAGGGCATCTTATGTGGAAACCCAGGGATATGATCTCTACTCGTTGGGGCATATCTTCGTTGTATCCTTGGAATAATTTTTTTAAATCAAGGAAGAGTTCACTGTGTCTATTCAACCAGTTCAGAGTCTTCTACCAGTGGAGTCATTTGGTCCTTTGGGAGTTTCAGAGTGTGGAGTGGCCAGGTGGAGAATTTTTAACTCGTAAGGAGATAAAATGTTTTATGGTTCCACCACCATGTGTTTCTTGTAGAGCTGCAAGGTTTTCAGGAACTGAATTAGCAGGGTGATCTGAAAAAAGTTGATAATTTAATTCTAGGAGACTTCCTAAGGATAATTTATGGGTTATCAACTATCTCAAGTGGATCAGGGTCAGGATGGGCTCTATCATGAATCTTATGTGAAGTTAGATTGTTTTCCAAAAATGAGAGAGGTTGAGGCTTTAGGGACTGTTTTTTGGAATTTTACCTCTCATGATGTCTTCGATGTCTTATCATGTAAGGGACTAGGATTCTAAACTTCTTCCGGGCTGGTTAACACAGTCCTAAAGAGATCTGGAAACCTAGATGAGTAATAGGCCTACTGGGGCTAGTGGAGTTGCCAGGTGGAAACTTTTTAGCTTTTATGAAGATAAAATATTGGATGGTTCCACCACCGTGCTTATTATGAAGCCAAACTAAAAAAAATTTGGGTTTTTCTGAGTTTCTTGATCTTATAGGTTATGAGAGTGTCCTAAATCTGACTTAACACTTAGCTAGGGTGTCAAAACATACATAGTTCACTCTTATGGCTTGGTAACTGAATCCTTCAAGGTTTGATAAGGCTTTATGAGAATCCTAAGGGTTACTTAGTTTGTCACTGATTCAAAAAGTCCTATCATGATTACCATTGCTTGGTAGTGCTTGAGGGAGGTTACTTATGTTATACTAGACAGTGAGTGTTTTTTTTGAATATTTTACTCAATGTCCCACCGTGATCTCCATTATGTTGGTGTCCTGTGTTTTGATAGTTTGGAAAATCAAAAGACAAGGAAACATCAGAACCAATCTTTAGAGTTCTAGGATCTATTCCTCCTGTTATTAGAGAGGGATCTCTCAAACGTTTGTTTGCAAAGGTTTATCTTGTGTGCTTAGAGTATGGATTCTAGACTAGTTATTAAGTGCAAGTGTTTGGTTGTTTGTTTGGTTGGGTTGATATAGCAGAACATGAAAGGCCTAGGAAAGATATGTAGAATGGAGAAACATCTGGTTCATTGGGAAATGGAGTCAAAAAGAGGTCATAACATACTTATCAATGGATATGGGATATCAGAGGGCAAATCTAACTTGCCCACGGGATCCTTTGGTTTTTGGAATGAGATGGACATCAATGATTTAGAAAGAGAAGTTTAATTCTCAACAAAGGGGATTGGAAAACACAATTTGAACAATAAAGAGCTTTTTGATAGACAGGGCTAACCATGAATTCTACAAATCACACTTTAAGAAAAAAATGAGTTCAAAACAACTTTTAAAATGAAATCTAAGATTCGGGGAACACCCTATTTCCTCAAAGATTTTATTTCAAATGACATAGAAAACATAAAAGATTAACTGATAATTGTAGTCATAGAAGAGGGAACACCTAATACATCTATGATTACAACTATAAAGACCTTTGAGACAAATATTTAAGTAAGGACAAAGGGCAAGATCAGAACAGACCTCCTTGGCTCACTGTAAATAGAGAACTTCAAAGGGAGACTTCAATAACTGTTTTTAAGTGGCAGCAGACAAGCAGGGAAAACCATAAATCATGCTGAAACCAACTATTCGAACTATTAAGGAAATAAACAAGCATGAAGACTAAAGAGAGAGATTAAACACTCTAAAATACTTCAGCAGAAGAAAACATGAAACAATAAAGGATGAACAGGTCTAAGGTGCTTCTAGGAGTCATTTCTTAGCCTAAAACTTTCAACCTACTATATTAAGAAATCATGGAACATAATGAAAACAGGAGAAAACATTAAACAGTTTAGAATACTTCACCAACAGCCAAGCTCATGGATCCAATGATAGAGCCTTCTCAGTAACAAACATGCAACAACATCATCAGGGTTTCCAAGACTTCAATTTCTTCTTCAATTTCAAGAGACTATGTATTATTTCAGAGAGTTCCAATATTACAACTAGTGATCAATCCCTCTCTCATCTTCTGCAGTAGTCTTTATAGAAGAATGAGGAGGTGAGATCTGACAAAAATATCTTAAAAACCAATTAATACAGACTTAAATGGCTTCTTGGCCTTTGGGGGGCTCAATGAAGAAACTTACATACATATCCTCTGTATTAAATGATTTACATTAAATATTAAGATTGGTGGGATATTTTGTTGACTTTTGAGGCTCTGTGTGATGTCGAAGTTACTTTGCTGATATTTTTGTCATTAAATTCTTTCAGCAGAATTAACTGTTTGGCTGCGTTGAGGAAAATATCTGATTTTGAACAATAACTTCAGCCTCTGTTTGAGTGCTTTGAAGCACAGGTGGCTTTGTGGTAGCTGCGAGGAATAAATTTGCCTCAGATGTGGCGGTGGAGGCCTTTCTGTCTGATAAAACACTTATGATTTTATTTTAACTTTTTTTTAATTCAGGGGATGAGGATTTTGATAATCATTCTTAGCCATAATCCCCAAATTATCTTTAATCCTTCTGTTCTACCGCGTTCTGTCTTCAACACTGATACTCTTTTAATAATGATTTAAAATCACTGTGTCTTGTTGATGTGTAGGCTACGCAGGGCTCTGAAGGCATCAATGCCGATGAAGCATCGACGAAACATGGATCTTGAACCCTGCGAATGCTTTTCCTTTTATGAATCGAAGGCACATGAAACGTCTTTCCAGACCTTCGGCCTTTCTTTCAATATAACAAATAAACCTTTAAACACCTGCAAAACACAAACAATATTAATAAATCCTACGTTGTGGGTGAACTACTTCATAGGGCGTGGGGAGAGAGCATGGTTGTTTGATGGCATCATCCAATGGTGGAGATCGGCTAAGAGAAGGTCAAAGAAGAGCAGAGGGAAGAATAAGACAGAACCGTCGATCGCGCAATGATCAATGGTGGTGATTGGTTTTAAAAACCCTTTGGTGGAAGGCAGAGGGCGATGAAATGATACGAGAATGATCTGGGACCGTCCAATCTAGACACGTGAACGGTCTAGATCCAATCCGAGGATCGCAATCGGTGGAGGAATCATGTTAATGCGCTCAGAAAAAAACTTGCGATGTGATTGAGCGTTGATCGTCGATCTGCAGATTAGATCGATGGTGGAGAATGAATCAGGAATCGGCGATCGGAGGGGGCATTATGTTAAATGCACTCAATGAAAAATTTTCGATGCAATGTTGTGCGGGCCGTTTGATCGGCTTACAATCAACGGCGGGGATTGCTTTTAAAGCGAGCTGGCGGAAACCCTTCATAATGCATGAAAAACCCAAAGTTTTAATATAATACAAAGTTTTGGTGGATCGGGGCGGAAAATATATAACACATGGTTAGGCGCCCGTCTGCGGGGCCTTTAGTTATATGGAACAATAATAGGCCGAGGGCGTATATAACAAAGGGCTAATCGCAATCAGAGCCTCGAGCTCGGGCTTTTCAATCTACCCATTGGAATTTTGCGATGCAATTGGCGCCTCGGGACTTAAAATCTTGGTCTCGGGTGTAGGTTATATGGAACGGAAAGTAGATTTTATACATATGGGACTTAATCAAATCGGAAGTTTTGATGCGGTCTTTCAATCAACCCATTGTATTTTTAATCTAACCATTTTTTATTTAAAAATCGTTGTATGGGCACGTTAGACCAAACTTTGGATAAGTGGGTTTTTTGTATTTACAAAGGAAAAAATGGATCGGAGATGGATTTTCACAATGATTTAGCGCCTGATTTGGGGGTTTTGGTATAGTTTAAAAATGAGTTTCAAACTATGTAAAGAGGATTTTCACGAATGGGAGAAGGGAAATCATGAAAAATAGAGGAATTTTATGGAGAAAAAGGGGAGCGAATGAAGGTTAGTTTTGAGTGGAGGAGGGGGAAAAATGATGATTTTTCAGCAGTCTTTTCTCATGAAATCAACAGAATTTCTGAGTATAAAAAAGGGAATAGTAGTGAAGATTTGGATAGAGGCATGAGGCCTTCAAGGGTCTTCAAGAGCCAACACTTTTTAGCGATAATTTTTTTTCCTTGAAGGCTCTAAAAAATTTTAGCCACCTTTTTCTATAACAAATTTTATAGGTGGCTAACAATTCCCTCTACCGAAACCCTCCTTTTGGCCTCAAAAAGCACTAAATTTGAGCCAAAAATCCCCCTTTTTACATTAGAGGCTTAAGCCCCTTTCAGCTAAGCCCCTCAACCACTTCCCCACATATGACCCGAGCCCAAGACCAAGTGCTAAAGCCGCAGACGCTAATCGCAATCGGCACTTTCAATTGGTGCATTCCCCTTTTTTTCTTGCTTTTTTCCGATGCAAGGTATTTTGTTCTAATAGACCCCTGCTGCAATCTTGACCGTTGATCTTTTAAAGACCTAACGGTTAGTTATTTTTCTACAGCATGCCCCGTCGCCTCTCTCCATTTACTCCTCCAATTACATGTAGACCATTAATCTACCATTTTGATCGGACGGCTATCGCATAATCGCACCGTCGTGAGGCCCAATCCCGTTGCATTTGCCCTCCATCGATTAGCGAACCTCGATTGGATCCTAGTCGTTCACCCATTCGGATCCAACGTTCCAGATTACTCCACACTCTGCTCATTTTCTCCCTGTATTTCTCCCCTTCCGATCAATCTCCACTGTCGATTCCCCGTCGATCCAACGGCCCTGGTGTAATCGCAATACCAAAACTCAGAGCCTCGGCCCCCTGCCTTCTCCAATTTGCGATGGATTTCTCACCGTTGATCTCTTTAGATCCAATGGCTCTCGTCGTCCCCACCCTTTCATTTGGCCCTTTTTTCCTCTGCTTTCTCCTTAAATCTCCACCGTCCAATATTCCACCCCTCCATCCGATGGTCCACATGCATATCGCGTTATTTTTGCGTTCGAACTTTAATGATCAGAAATCACGCGATAAAAGTGGTTTTGTTTTGCCACGTGTTAGGCAGCGACATATATCGTGTTTTTTCTAAGGATTTACCAAACTGCTCAGAAGCTGCGCGACACCAGTGGTTTTCCTCCTAAAACCATGTTCCTCCATTTTGCTCCCGAAAGCACCATACTTAATCTCAGTCGTCCATCTGATCAGATCAACGGCCCATGTTGCATCGCATTCCCATTAAAATTTCTTCCATCTGATTTCCAAAGAGCTTCATCCGAAGATCCCCATCGTTGATCTCCTCCTGAGATCCAACGGTCCACATTTAATCGCCCTCCGCCCGCCTGGTCCCACCGTTAAAAGGCCCTGCGCTCATACATTTTGCTCCATTTTCTTTGTAAATCACCCAAGCACTAAAATTTGGGTTTTAACACTAAATTTTTATTTCTCTGCCCAAATTACTATTAACACCTCCATTCATAAATCCTGGCCGTTGATCACCATTGCATTATCTAATCCAATGGTCTGCGACCCTTATTACACCAAGCCTCTAGTAGATCGTCCCTTCAACATTCTGTAGTGCTTTTTCACCCGTTTTCACCTGCATTCACCATTCTGCCACCATCCCACAGGCCTCCACAGCAAATTCTCCTTCACTCCCCTAGATTTTTATAACAGGTTTATTGCATTTTTGCAGGATTTACAGAGTGATAATTTCACTATGTCTCCACAGTCACAATTACTGTGACTCAGAGTGCAAAGAAACCATTGTAGCAGCGGCAGAGAGTATCAACAGAGATAGATCAAAGGATTACTACTTATTATTGAAGTTTAATGATTGTAATCTGTGTTCAAAGGATAAAGACACAGTTAGAGATCATGAAGATGATTAGAGGCTTAATGAATCCTAAAGCGCACATAAAACAAGTCATATCTGTGTTTCAGCATCAGCAGTACACTTTTCTCCAGGAGGACACCTTCCTACAGAATTATCCATGCCTCCTCGGGCTCCTAAAGGCTATTTCACTGACAGAAGCTTCTAAAAAACTGTCAGGACAGCAGTTGTGGAAGTATGGGAGACCAAAATACCCTCAGTCACCTTACTTGTTTCAGAAGGTAGCATAGAGTACCTTACAGCCAGAAAGGACTTCAAAGAATGCATCTGAGGTTGCTATCAACCTGACAAAGACTCCGAACCAGACTACAGAGTACACACAGCAAGAAGATTCATTAAGCAGAGTGGGCATGAAGATTTCCTCTAGTCCGTCTTAATGAATCCATTTAATGTACATCTACTACTACTATCATTCATCCTCCTATAAGAACTCCCGAAGAACATAGTGTAAAGGTGGTGTTTGTTGTTGTTGTTGTTAGTTGTAGGGATTCATTCGACTGTTAGAACACTTATTGGGGGAGAGTAGCTAAGTATTTTGTAATTTAGTAGGCTGGGAGGAGAAGTTTGGACTGTAATCAGCCATTGAACTCAAAGTATGTGACTGGTTTTGCACATCAATTGAACAAGCAAATTTCACAGGATCCTGGTCTATATTACGAGTGATGTTTCTCTTATTGCATTTTCTTATTTCATTTTAATCATATTTTCCATCATTCTCTGATAATAATCAGTACATCAGGCTTAGGATATACCCCTGCATGGTACCCTAATGCTTTCCTGCTCTTCTTATCTTTGATGTTTTCTGTTGATAGTGAATCTAAGAGAAAATTCTTATAATTTAACCAATCAAAGATGTTGGTCTAGCCCATGCTTACTGATGTTCAAATTTGGAGTTTTTTGCTTAGATGTTCTTGTTGGGTTTAAGCTGGAAGAATTGGGATACCAGGGATTTAGAGTTAGTCGTGTCCAATGGGGTCCATTTCCAACAGATTGGCCTTTATAAGATCTCTTGAGCTAGTGTCAAAGCATTGAAGGCTAAAAGCCCTTCTCTAATCTTAGGCCTTGCTCTGTTTTAAATCTTAACTGTTTTTCCCTTTAGAGTATGTTGAAAGCAGGCCTAGAGTTAAATGACCTCTGACCTGATCTTAAGCTACCCTTTGTGCCTTCACTGAGAGTTGCCTTTGAGTATGTTAAAGCATGTCTAGATTTAAATGATATCTGACCTCATCTCCAGACAGAAATTGGGTTTCTTTCCTTCTTTCACCTTCACTCCTTATTGTTCCATTTTTCCATCTATCTAAAAGATCCTTTAGTATAGATGACTTGCCCTATGAATGCCTTGGTTAGTTGTTATGCAAGTAATCCCATTTCATGACTCCATAGCCCAATGGATTAGTACTTTCTTGACCTATCTTCTTTTTCCAAAACATTCTGCTACTTTTTTCCTCTTCATTCCACATAACCTTCTCAGTTAATGATCTCCGACTCAACCCAACAAACAAACCAAATTTAAAACCCCCCTTTGTGCTTCATACCTAGCCTAATACCTCATTTTGAGCTTTCAAAGATATATCATTCTTTGTACTTATAGAGAGATCCCTCTCTGGGCCCAGGAGGGTTAGATCCTGAGTTTCCAAAGTGGTTTGATGTTGTCTTATCTTTTGGTATTGCCAAATCTACCAAAACATAGGAACCCCAAAAGATACCACCCAATAGCTCATCATTTTCTGAATCATGCCTTTTCTTTCAATGATAAATTGCAGCAAAGGAAGGCATGTTCATTTTGGTTTCACTTGAGAGAGTTTGGCCACCACATGACATCTCCTATGTCAATGTGTTTTGTATTGTTTAGAATTTGGCATAATGATCTCATGATGTGCATTGATGATGTTTCTTTGTATTGGGCTGATATGACATCTCATATGTCCATTAGTATGCTTATTCTTCATGATGCACATGAGGAGGGAAGGAAGCAGCAAGATCTCTTGTTGCTTTGGTTTCTTATGGGGGAGTTTGGCTTGATCATCTTACATGGAGGAGATGGAGGATGGAAGCAAAGGGCCTTACCTCGGTGGTTGTTGTTAGGAGAATATGGTTTGACATATTTGTCTACCCATATTGCTTCTTCCCTTCTTCTTTTGCATAACTCTGAGATGATGGAGTATGGATCCAACAAGGCCAACAGGGCTAAGTATGGGAGCATATCAATGCTCAATATAATTCATGAAACATGGGATGAAGATATGTATTGTATGATGAATCTTTTCCCTTGTGGAAAGAGCTACTTTATTCTATGTCTATCACGTATTGTTGATGATGTTAGACATCACATGGTTGTCACTTTGTACTTCATGATGGGAGGAGGACAACTAACCAAATAGTTGGAGGTCATTCCTTATGCTTTTAAGAGACAAATTTGGAACCAAACATACATAAACTATTATAGCAAATGGAGGAAGCCTTCCTTCTGTGGATGCCATATGGAGGGGAATAGATGGTCTTGCATCTACCTTTGGAGTTGCTTGGGGACAAGCAACATTTTGCTTGGGGGGGGGGGGGGGGGGTCATTATTCTTAATTTTCACCTTACATTTGGAATATTAGAGTCCTTGATTTTCTTAATGAATTAAGTAAATAAAAGGGTGGAGGGACCCACAATCCTCAACAAGAATAAATATCCACTTTGTGTGAGTGAATGTGGATTAATTTAGTCTAGATCTACAAAAAGAGGTAGTTGAGCAACTACTAATGTGAATGAGATTGGAGATCATGTCTCATTTAATGAGAGAGATCATGGAGGGTTGATTCAGTAAACTAAGATCTTGAAGATGTCAAACCAAGGGGTCATTGAGCATTAATGATCAAGTGGTGGAGGAATGAAGCACACATGATGGAGGGGTGTACATTGCACCTAGAATGTTTGGTTGATTTGTTCAAAAAGCACAGTCCCACTTGGAGGATCTTATCCACCTAAGACAGTGTAGTTGAGATTAGGCCCAAGGTTTGAGGGGGTTCAATAATTAGGAGATGAAGGCAAAGGTGAAAGGCATCTTGGATTATTTTGATGTATGATCATTTAGATCTGGAATTTTCAAGTGACATTCCACTGTAATCTTGGGTTGTTTAGTAGAGATTGCAGGTGTTGTTTAGCACAGGGTGTTCCCAGGCGGGAATCCCTCCTCTTTATTTGAGTGATATCTAAGGAAGAGGTTTGTAATTCATTATACATCAGGCTTTAAGTGCCATTTCCATTTCCTACTTTCTGCAGAACATTCATAAAACTGCGTTTTTTTGAAGATCATTTTAGAAGGTAGTAGTTGTCTTCGGTACTTCAGCTAGAGAACAAGGTGAGGGATTATTTCCATCACTTGGGATTATATTTCAGCACTCCCAGAGCCACATTGCAGATCTGGCATTAGGCCGAAATTTATTGACCTCCTAGTAGCAATAGTCTCTCCAAGAATAACGTTTTCCATATTGCAGATCTGAAAGGAGGAAAGAAGTTGCTAGTATTTCAACTAGCAATCTAGTGGAGGATCATTCCTTCACATTTCCATCAGTCTTACCATCATCCTGGATCTTATTGTAGCATTTTTCAGCAGGCAAAAGGCCTCTCTTTCCCTCACAGCATAGTTTTCAGAGGCAGTTTTGTTGCAGCAGCTGCAATCATCTTTTGGAGGATTGAGAAGCTAGATCTAGAGCTCCTAGCTCATAGATCTGAGTAAGGGATAAGCCCTTCAAGCATATATATGATCTGAGCACATATTTTAGCCATCTATTCTTCAGATCTAGCTTCAGATCTGCATTTCCCAACAAATCAAGGATCAAACCCTAGGGAGGTGATTTTTCCAAAGTTGCAGATCTAGAAAATCCTTTCTGGGTTATCTTGGGAATCCATCATAGTGGCTAGATATTGAATCTTGGCATCATTAGAGCTCCATTTTTAGTAGATCTGCATTTCTCTTTTTAGCCTGCAACTCCATGTTTATATTCTGCTGAAGATATAGCGCAGCATTTGCCGCAGAGTCTCAACAGTTACAGTGTACCTGCTTCACACATGTTTTCTAGGTGATCTTAGCTCATCTTTTTGGCTAGATCTACCTATATCTTGTACTTGTGTAACTGATTCATCTCCAATATAATAAAATTGCTCAGCTCTTTCTGCATATTCTGATTTGTACTTAGATTTATTGTCTATCTCGTTGTAAGTTCTTATATTGCGTGAAGTATTGCTGCATGTTCCCATATTAGGGTATTACAGAGAACTAGTGGGGTCAACAGGGCTACTGAAGACCAGTGGAGTCGCCAGGTGGATGATGTTTTACTATTTTAAGGATGTTCTTTTTGTCCACCATCAACAACTAAATACCAATCTAAGGAATTTTGTGGTTTTATGAGGTCCTAAGGATTTCTAAGATATCATTTATTCAGAAGGTCCCACCGTGATCGCCATTATGTTAGGTGATGAGGTAGCGAGGAATCACTGAATACTCTTTGAAAAGGGTTTCTGAAGTCCTAAGGATGTATAAGCTTGCTATTTACTCAGAATGTCCCACCATGATCACCATTATGTTAGGTTCCCATGATTTGTTAGATTGGTGAGATCAAATGCATAGGGTAACATCAGACCAGTCTTTGGAGTCCTAGGACCTAGCCTTCCTAGACTCAGAGAGGGCTCTCTCTATTTGTGCAAAGGATGTGAACGTTTTTGCTTCTAGGGTTCTGATTTTAGGCTAGTTGTTAAATGTATGGTTTGTTTGTTTGTTTTGGTTGGGTAAGATTATCAAGTAGACTAGATAGAGTGAGGAAATCTTCAAGTCATTGGGCTATGGGGTCAATAAAATTCATAGAAAGTTTCAATAGTAAATCAGGGTGGATCACAGGGAAAATCTAGCATTGGTCAAATTGATTCTCAAGGTTTTTGTGAAATGGAGTGAACATCAATTTTCTAAACAAAGTAGGACAAATGGCAATAAAGAATGATTTATCATGTACTTAAAAAACAAGGAAATACCTCAACACTATTTAGCATGAAGAAGAAATCAATAGACAGGACACACCAATAACTCTTTGATTCAACTTAAGCAAATAAGCATTTCAGAAATACAATCCAATGAAATATAGAAGGTGAGAAACTCATTTAACTTCTAGTGATTTCACCTTCAAGGTTATAAAACATTCAAGATACACCTATAACTTTAATCAAAGAAGAGGGAATGCCTAAACATCATTGATCATAGCTATGACGATCTCCAAAACAATTATTCAATCATGGACAAAGGGTATGATCGAAACATAACCTCTTTGGAAAACCTAATCAATGGTACTTTGGAGAGAGACCTCAAGAACAGTGTTTAGAAACATCAAACAAGTAGGGCTAACCATAAATCATCTGTGATACCTATTGTATTAAACCATTAATGAAATAAACAAGCTTGGAGGGTCTAGAGAGAAATTAAGAATTCTCTAAAAAGGCCCAGCAGAGGAAAACATAGAGGCAGTGAAGAACAAACAGAGCTAAGGTGCCTTTGAAAACATTTCTTAGTCTAAATACTTTGTCCTAATGCAATAAAGAAAGATGAAACACAATGATACATAAGAAATCAATAGTTGAATTGAAGCACATCACCATTAACAAGCTCAAGGATCCTACAAGTAGCCTTCTCCATCATCAATCAAGACAAGCCATTCACAAACTCCACAACACCAATTTCTTCTCCAATATACAAAAAAAAAAAAACTATGTATTTCTCCAAAGAGTCATCAAATTCAAACGTTTAAAATGAAGCTCTCATGCTCTATTTATTTAGCAAAGGAGGGAAAAAACCCTAGATAGGGTTGGAAAATGTCAAAATCACTCATAAATGTCATTAATGCCCAAGAGACCATGCAAGGCCCAAGGCACAAAATATCCCATGAAATAAATTCCAAAATAACTCCTAACACCTAATTTTACATTGATTTGCCTCAAAAAACACTAACATTTCATTTTGCAATTAATGAGTGTGTTTTGTTGACTTTTGGCCAAAAATTCATAATTTGGTTTGAATGCATAGCACCTTCCTGGGCAGAAAATAGGTCCACTTGCAGCCAAGTTTTGGTGACCTTCCCAATGTAGGTAATTTCTCCGTGATGGCCTGTTGGAAATCTGGCTGAGTCTAACTTCCAAATATACCCTTGGTTTTCTGATTGAGCTCATGTAACCTGTCCAAAAAGCCAAATTCCCAAAACTATGATAAGCATGGTGCCAAGCCTGAAAATGAGGCAAAAAGGTAGAAAATGAAGTGTTTTTTGACCTTTTGAGGGGTCCAAAATGCTCCAAATTCTCTAAACTTTGGTGAGAATAGTGTACTAGACATTAGGATTCCAAAAATGTAAAGTTATCCCTCTAAGGATGTCTGAGGAAAAAGTGTAGCACCAGGGGTGTTGCGCTTATAGGCCTCCAAATTCCCAAAAAACCAAAATTTGTCAAAATTTCTCCAAATTGGTGGATGTATCCTTCATGGGGTTTGGGAGACCTGTAGAGAAGCTTGATCCAAGACTCCAATTTTTTCTTGGTTTTTTCCTCCTTTTAGTGCTTGAATTTCAATGAGGGCCTCTTTCAGCTTGGCACTAGTGAGCTTGTTTTTCAAAGCATAGTGTTTGGCCATCTTTTCATCTTCTTCATATGTTTGTGCTCATCCTTGTAATAGTCAATGATGTATAGTGCCATGCAAAGGCTACTTTGTAGGTCTTTAATCTCTGCATTCTTTCTTTGACGTAGTATGTTATTGGCCTTCTCCTTGTCTTCATTTTCACTTTCTAGGTCAATGATGCTAAGTCCTTGTTTAAGCTCCTTCTTACCTTTCCTACCTCTCTTCACCTTTTGTTTGCCTTTTTCTAGTGGCTGAGCCGAGGTGGATAGCATGGTCCCTTGCCTTTTGGAGGCAGAAAACACAAGCCTTGGCCCTCTTTGATATGTGAATGAAAGAGGTGTGATTGTGGTCTTGTTGGTGTCTTTATCATGGTTGTGATCCTTGTTGTTGTCATCAAAATCTTCATTTTTCATTATTTTTATCTTCAGTCATCATATTTTATGCTTGATCATTGTCCTTTTTGTTATCAACATCATCACCACTCTCATTCTCTTCACTGATTTCTTTATTGTCATTTTTTCCTTCATTAAATTTGCTTATATCTCCATGGCTATGGTCTTTATTTTCTTTATCACTCTCCCCTCTTTGTTGTCTTGTCCATTACTGAGGCTTGCTTCTTGGGTGTCACTGCTGCCTTAAGCCTATGCATTTTCCTCACTATTTTCATATTCATCTTGGCTGCCCTCTTCATCACTGCTCAATTAATTTTCACTGTCATCCCTTTCATTTTGTTCACTATCATTACCCCGCTCTATCTCCATGTTCACTACCTCTTGTATGCTTAACACACCATTTCCTTCATCTTCATTTTGGTTTGACTCATTATCATCCTCTCCCTCATTTTCACTTGATTCTTCATTGCTACTTCCTTCTTCATCTGATGCATCAAGAGAAGGGGAGGAAGGGATGTTTCCTTGAGGAGGTGATATATGTGTAGAGGATGAGGAAAAATGTCCACTTACCACCTTTGACTCCTTTGCAGGCTCTTTAAGGCAATTTGAAGGGTTCTCCATTGATTTTTTGGCACTTTTCTATAGTTTGGAGGGATTTAAGCATAAGCGTATCACCTCACAGAATCTAGATGAGTCGGGTCCTGTGTGCGCAGTGCCGGGCAGAAACTGGGCGAATCAATTCCTGTGTGCATAGCGCCAGGCAGAAACTGTGCGAGTTGGGCCTCTACGCGCAGCACCGGGCCTGTCGAGTCGGCCTCTGAGCACAGCACCGAGTCCCTAGGTGTGTTGGGTCTGCTTGGGCATAGCATTGGGTTGTAAGTGCAACACGTGCAGCTATATGTGCAGTGCAGTGCAAAAAATGCACTATGGGAACCTCTATTCATAGAGCGCTGGGTCCTGTGAGCGCAGTGTTATCTCCTGATCGTAGCGTCGGTGATCTTACCCAGAATTTTCCTTGAAACTCAGAACTTTCTCCTTTGAAGGCTCTTTGCTCTTTTCAAATGCAAAATAAGATATGAAGAGAGAAGAGAGGTCCTTTATAATTTTTTAGGGAAAAATAATTTAAACTTGAAAACCCACTTTTGCTAATGTTTTGAGTTTTTTGGTCATTTTATCACCTTGACTGATATATTTTTACCCGTTTATTGGAGGTGACTTGAAAACATTTCAAAGTAGCTCTTCCTCCTTTGGTGGTATCTTGCTAGAGAAATGAAAAAGGTCCTTTTTAGCCTTGAGGGTCTTGGCACTGTCAAACCTCTTTTTCTTGCACTGAGAAACTAAAAACATGTTTTTATCCCTTTTGACATTTTTGAGTGTGAGTGACATCAAAACATGTTTTCTTTCCTCCTTACTGATTTAGGCAATGAGGCATAATAAAATTATCTCGAACAAGTGCTTTTTCTTCATAACCATGTATGCTATTTCCCTTTAGCTACTTCTGATTTGCAGGTGCCATGTCATACTGATCTTGTCCCTTCTGATATTCTTGGATTTTGACAACTTTAGTCACATAACAGTAACCTCATGATTAGCTTGATTTCTCATCTTGAAACTCAACCCTATGCTTTGTTTCCTTTGATCATTTGAGGGAAAATGACTGAAAATGGAGGCTTTGACCTTCCTTACGCTAATACTCTTTCATGATTTCCCTTTGAGGCAGTGGAACACTTACCTTGACAAACCTTAGATTGACACACATAGCAGTCCCTTGAAATCTTCTTCTGCTGGCATGATGGAGGCTCATTTTCCTCATTTCACCCTCTTTGCCTATATTTCCAAAAAATTAGGTTTTATGGATGTTAGAGAAAAATCATTAGTGTTGTCTTCTAATTTCTCTATACACCTCTCAAGTTCATTCATTTCTAATCATTTCACCTCACATTTTTCCCTTCTTCATTTATAACTTCTAAAAATCTTCATTTTCATGCTTGGTTCTGTTGATGTGCCTTTGTCCTTGTGATTTATTTCCTTGACTCCTTGCTTGGAAAACTATTGGTCCAATCAGTCCTAAAAACCCTAATTTACTTTGAACATAAGTTGCTTTCTCTTTTTTTGTTCAGTATTATCACTCCAGTAATTCTCTAGTTGTGATATTTTAGGTTTTTAGCTGAGAAAACTAGAGGTAACCAGAGACCAACTTTTAAACTCTAGGATATAGCCTTCCTAGGGTTCAGAGAGGGCTCTCTCTGTAAATTTTAACATTGTTTTGTTTTATAAAATATTAAGCTAGTTATGATTGTGCAATTGGTTTTGGTTTTGATTGGTTTGGTGGGAAAAATCACTTGAAGAGATGGATAGTGGGAAATATATTTTTCCATTGGGTTGGGGAGTCAAAATTCGAACAGATAGAACTAGGATCAAGGCCAAAAAGTCAAATTTTTTCAGAGCAAGAAAGATAACCCTTGGAGATCTTGGAAAGTTGTTTTGTGAGGTGATATGATTGGGATAAAGATCAATGAAGGGTTCTTTCATCCGGAAAAGGGAAGTAGTAGGCAGAGGTCAAATGAAAGAGGGAGAAATTAAGGGTTCCATACTCAGGAAATTATAAGAAAACATATAAATGACAAACAGTAAAGACAGGGTGCTTTTAACAAATCCTGAAGTAATACTCCTGTTCATTCATTCAAATTTAGAACACAAAATGGATTGTATGTAACAAAGAAAGATAAACAATGACAAGTAGGAAATAATTCACTCCAAATAGCTCATCACATGAATCCTGAAATATGATGCTAGTTGATCTGATCCAGTCTACTATTCGAAATTTGAAACACAAAAATCCTTCAAGTCCACAAAAATGACTATAGAAATCTTTAGCAATTTATTCCACAATAATACTTCTAAGGATGAAATATTTATACATAATTTTTTACAAAATATCCTAGAATGCTTCCAGGAATTATCTAAGGGAAATAAAAATATCTTTACAACAATAATAGAGACAACTGCTCAACAAATTAGCAAGTTATCCTATGAATCCAAATAAAATAGAAATTGATTGTGGATAAGATGCAGCTAGCTGCCTTGGTGTCTTCCTTGTTGGCTTTAGATATTTCAAGTTTGTTTCAAAATCTGATTTGCTTTATCTAATACTCTTTCACTGATTCTCTTTAATCTCTGATACTCTTTAACCGTTTGTAAAATATGTTTACTATTGTAATAAAAATCTGTTTTGACTGCAATTCAGCAAACTGTGTTCACTATTATCTTTCTACCTTCTTACCTTTCACAGTGAATCTGTTAATGGCTGCCAATATTCCTCACTTGGAATTTTTATTTTCTTCAGCTTCCAGAAGTTTTCATCTACTTCTGTGTACCTGGAAAAATTCAATTTCATGACAAACAAGTGTCTTATCTCATGTTGCAAGTAAAATAAGTCCTCAAAACTCCTGAGTAAGACTTTTCCTGTTGGAATGCCTTGTCCACCACCTGATTTTTCAACTTTCTCCTTGGCATATTCTCTGATCTTTTTATTGTAATCCTCGTGAGGCATTAATTTTTCATTGATGACCAAAATATTAGGAAAAATTATTTGCCTCAAATTATCAAATTTGACCATAAACCTGGTTATGGTGATGTTCATATTCTCACATTTTTCCTCTAATTGCTTCATCAAGTTCTTTTTGGTGATAACTTTCCTTATTTCAATGATAGTTTCAGTTCTATCAGTAATTTCAATTTCTTCCAACTCTTGCATGTTCTTGCTGTTGAGAAAATTTATCAATTCTATTGCTTGTTATGGTTTGTTATCCAGTTCCTCTTTAGTCTTTTGGATCTCTTCTAATGTTGCTTTGAGTAGATCTCTTTGTTCAAAAATCACTTGAATTGAGGGCCATACATAATTTATGGCTTCTATGATCTTGTTCCACAAATGATTTTTCACATAGGAAATATGTTCCTTCAAGGTTAATTCCTTCTGTATTTTCTTCAATTCTTCATTTAGTCTGATGGCCTTTTTCTCATGAGTTTTTGCATTAATTTGAGCCAACTTCTTTTAATCTTCAATATTTTCAACCATTCGTTTCAACCTGTTAATTTCACTTGTCTTAAGAGACATTTCTTACATGGCCTTTACCAGTTTGATGGCCTCATCTGTAGGGTGAGCTATTTTTGTAGATGACTCTATAGCTGATGTTGTGGATGATGTCACTGGCACTGCACTAGTCAGTGAAACTTTAGGTGCCAACTCTTCTGCTAGAGTTCATGGCACAACTATAGTAACCATAGGGATGACTGTAGGTGTTTCATGTGTTTTTGGTGTTTCTTTTTCCTAGACAAGGTTGTCCATATGAATCTCCATTTCTTTTATCTGTGTTGTAAGCTGAAATATTATGTTCATCATATCATCTTTCTCATTTTGTCCTTCTATTATTTCCTTGGTTTGAGGATATTCACTTGGAGGAAGTTTAAGTTGTTTCCTCAAAGCTGCAATGTCCTCATTCTTTTTATTTATTAATTGTTCTGGTGCCTTGACATTTGTTGGATCAAATCCAATCTGTAAGACCAATTCTTCCAAAGATTCGATTCTTAGATCCTTAGCATACAAAGATTCTTTGTCCAATTTCATCTAATCTTTCGTGTTTGTGATAATGTTCTGAAGTTTATGAACACTCATGGCTTCAGTTGTAATAGTAGAGTACAACATCTCTGAAGTCTGTCTATGGAATTCAATATGATCAAGAGCATGAATTTTTTCTGTTTGGACTTCCAAATCAATCTTCTTATAATCTGCCACTATCTTTCGAGATTTCACTGTAGGCTTCAATACTGACATGATAAGATTTTTGTTTGAATAATCAAAGGCAGACAGGAGTATATTTTGAACACTTGGTGTTTGTTTCAAATATTGAGAGTAGATATTGTTTTTTACTTCTTCATTTTTTAACTTGATCTGTTTATACTTTTCTTTGATATCTAGATCTTTCTCCTAAGTTGTCTGTGAGGATGAAGCTTCCATGCTCTGTTGTTTTTCTATCAGCCGTGCATTTTCATTGTCAATTTGTTCTTCATTCTGATTTTCAGTAACTGGCTCATTTATGATGACAGTGGCAACATCTGTGTTGGTATTTGGGAGATCTTTTTATTCAACTTCAATGGTTACTTTCTCTTTACCCACTGAATTTAACTTAGGCCTTTTGTTGTATATTAACTTGAATTTAGTTTCAGTGGTAGTTTCAACAACATAGGTACCTTCTTCTTCTTAGTGGCTTTATCTGTTTGATCAACGGTCTCTAAAGTGTGACTAGTATCACTTTTCTTCACTACATCTAATAAAGTATTTTCTATCCACTCCGTCTAATTGGCATATTTTTATATCTCTGGTTTTGTCTCGTGAATGAAGGGTGTTAACTTACATTTAACCCTCATTTTACTTAGAATCCCTTGTGGATCATAATTCCAAGGAAAGCTTTCTTTAAATCTGCACTCCAATAGTTGTTTAGCTACTTT
Source organism: Pinus albicaulis (assembly GCA_034641835.2). Lineage (NCBI taxonomy): Eukaryota > Viridiplantae > Streptophyta > Pinopsida > Pinales > Pinaceae > Pinus > Pinus albicaulis. The sequence continues at coordinate 114,537,979 of CM076576.1, forward strand.
TGCCTCTGCATCCCTATGATTTCAAATGAATGGTCCTACTTCATTCTTCAATTTGAATTGTGTTTTCTTCTTTGCTACTAATAAATTGATAGAATCATAGTTTAATATTTGCCTGATATACTACAGGGAAAAAACTCTCATTGATACATGTTTGGGTAGCTTATAGGGCAACAAATTGGATCCAAACACTCTAATCTAAGTATGTTTTTCATATAAGTACCAGTCACCAGTCTTGGGTTTCTCTGACAACTGTAAAATCTTCTTCATCTCATCACTTATCCTTGGTTGCTCTGTATTTGTTTATATTTTGATCAATGGATGGATGAATGAATATGAAAACTCTGTAGACTCTTTCCTTATCAAAGAGGTCCAAAAAATAACTGAAAGAGGATTTCCCTCTATGTCAAGCTTTTGAAGAGAAAATGCAAAATTATCTAGTTGAAAATATAAGAACATGTGGAAGAGGAAGGATGTGTATCTGAACACTCCTTCGGTTGGAAACTTAGTCAATTGGTCATGGATATTGTCTGAAATATATCCATCATAATAAAAAATAATAGATGGAGGTTGTCTTAGGGTAAATGTAGATAAGAAACCTAAAATGGATTCATCTATATGTTCATCAATGAAATATCCTAAAATGAATGAAAGCATGGAAATTACATGCCTTGAACCCTCTGGAAATTTTGAAGTGGAATATGGAGCATTAATTTGAGGAATTGCTACATGTAAAGGCATAAATGTTTGGAAGAAAAGGAATCTTTTGGGAAAATATAGGCCAATATACAGCTTGGTAATGTCCTCTATGGACAAAGGGACTGCTTGAGGATTAGGTTGGAGTTGTAGCATTTGGTTGATGGATTTAGCAGTAATGGTGAAAAGCACTTCTTTGTTGGCATTTACTATGGCTCTCTGCTCACGTACATATTACTATTGACATAACCTAATGATCTCTTGACATGGATGAGTTACTGGAACAACATATTTGGGAAAGTGTGATTCCCAAATATGGACTTCTTCTTCATTATCTAAGGATTTTTCATAGCTCCAGTTATGAATGTCTAGCAGATTAAATTCAACAATTGGGTCTGCTATTTTGTAGTCAACATCAGCTAATGGAATGAGAGCAATGTCTATGACAGGGGGTTGTAAAGGATTTACAATAATAGCAATCTTAGAATTCATGGTTGGAGTTGATTTTGTCACTTTGGAACCTTCAAGATTGCTAGAACTCTGCTTTTTAGGCATTTTGGCTAGTTCTGCAAGGTTAGACAGTTTGCAGAAGTATTTTTACTTTAGCAGAGGTTTCTTGGACAAAATATGGTCTTTCTTTGGGCTTTTCCTTCCAATTTTGGATTCTTAGTAGGATTTACAGACTTTTACTGATTATAAACAAGAAACAGGGGTACCTTGGATTTTTTCAATGAGTAATTGGACTAAAAAGTATTTTCAGATTGGGTACAGAAATTTAGGCTACCTTCAGAGGATTTCCGGGTTGAATTTGGTGTTTAAAACAGGGTGCAACATAAATAGGTGTTTTTCAGAAATTTTGACAAGGTTTGGCCTGTTTTTTGGACTTTTTGATAGGGTTCTATGAATCAATTTTTAATTCTGACTGGAATTATCTTTTTAAAGTTCCTTTTTAAAACTAAAAAAAGGCTCAAATTTTAGAAGAAAACCTATTATGCGCAGGTACAGGGTTTTGAAGAAGTCTCTGAGGTCTTTTGAATGGATTAAACGGCTTCTTTCTGATCTCTGGAACGACTCAAAGATCCTCTACAATCTTCAATAGGTACAAGGGGGAATTTACAGGTTTTGGGCAATAAACCAGTGGAAAATACCATTTTCAGAGTAAATATAGTGAATATGCATAAAGGAGGCTAATAGTGAATACATACAGTGAGTCGAGAAGGCTAAAAGTGTATTTTTCGGAATTTATTTGTAAATTAGGGTTAATTTACCCTGCAATGAATGACGGTCACATCGGGTGGGAAGGTGGTTTTCATCTTTTGAAGGGGAGAAACCACAGGTGGTTTATCGCATGCCTTTTTGGTGGTAAACAGTTTTAGATGGATCGAATGCGATCCAATAAAAAAAAACCACATCAATGGGAGAGAAAATGGGAATACCACCCATTTCGCGTAGAAACGAGATGGTGGATATCATGCAAGTTTATTTGCGATATCGCTTGTTAGTCCTAGGATCATGGGAGGTTTATGCGAACGGGCAAGATTTTATGTGGAAGCTACGTCAGGATTTGGGAGTGGGGCTGTGGTTGATCAATGCGACGAGATTTGTTTGAACCTTATAAATATACATTTATTAAAGTATCAAACTTTAGGTTATATAATAGATGGGGGGGAGGTAATGTAATATATGCGTTAATTAAAACATTTCATCAATGTTTAATTAATACATAGGCACGGGTTATATTATATAGTTTTTAAACATTTTTCAATAGTTTAATAACCATAGGGGGCATGTATTATATTTTATGGATAAGTTTAAACCAATGGAAATAATGGCGGGGTTTTATTTTGTCACATGGGTTATTACAACATTGGTTTAAACATTAAAATAGAGGGTTTGGTGGGTTTATTTAAAATAAAAGGGATTTAATACTATACAAGTGGGTGTAATTAGGGATTTAATAAATAAATTAGAAATTAATATGAAAAAGGGATAATGTAATGAAAAAATGCATGTTTTAACTCTAAGTAAAGTGAAAATAATTATAGCTCATTTTTGTTGTATTTTTCCACACTTTAACTTAGGATAAATGCATTTTATGTTTTTTTGAATGTTTTTTGAAAGGAGATGAAATTAGTTATTTAGTGTTTTACTTTTACTAAGTAAAAATGGGTTTTTACTTAGGAAAAAGGGATTATGATTTATGAATGAAGGATAAATACTGACGAATGTGGGCTTTATGTAGGAATTCAATATTTTTAACCAATCAGTCATCGAGCCTTGGGTCTGGTCCCAACATAAGTCTGAGAAATGCTCTGAGCCTTTTTAACTGATAGTTTAGAATACCGAATAATTGTAGGGTAGGGGAAATTAGTGATTTTTTCTCGATGATGTTTTATTACATGCTTTCTCAACTACTTTCTACCTACCCATCTTTATTTTTAACATTTTTTACTTCATTTTCATGTGTGCATTTAGGCTTGCAACCTTAAATCATTTTTTCTTTCAAAACAGAAAAATTATCTAAGTCTAACCTTATTTCATCCGACGACTCAAATTAAACTGTTGAGCTCCTCATTTATTCTTTAAAAACATGAAATTCAAAACATGAAAATTTAAGATTAAATTGTTTAACTAATTATGGATTATGGCATTTATTGACAATCTGCACATAATCATTATTCTTGCAGTAAAAGTAAATAGTAGTGGCATTTTGACTTGCTCACTTTTAGGTCTTATTTTTTCTCTTTTTCTTTTGGGGTCTCTCTTTTTCTAAGTCCGTTGGTCTTTCTTTTAGGACTTTTACCCTCTTTTTATTTTTTTATTATTTTTCATTTTTCAAATTATGGGAAAACAACTTGTAGAAAGCAAGGTATGTACATATTTACAAGACTATCATAGTCAATTCAAAAATTATGAATCCTATTCTTATACGACCCTAATAGTGGCTCCACTTGGAGATGTCATTTCCTGGTGAAATTTCAAGAACTTTAAGACCAATAGCCTTTGAAATTTGACTGTGGTGACCTTGTAAGTATCTTCTGATATCTGCAAATTTTCATACTTATGATATTTTACCTCTTCAAATATTAAGGCCTTCTCTTCGGGCTTCAACTTTGTCAGGAAAACATCCAACCCAATCTAAAATCTTCAATGTATATGTACAATTATCAAAATAAATGAAACTAACTATTTGTTATCTCAAGAGAATAGTAGTGCTTCAACATTCTGCCATTTAGTGCTCCTTCTGACATCTCTCATCCATCTATTTCTTTTAGAAAGAAAGCATTGTTACCTCTATAACCATAAATGACATAAGGTCCTTTCCATAGAAAATCGAATTTTCCATGTTTACCTTTGTCTTCCCTTCTTCAATCCCATTTTAACACTTTATCTCCAATGTAGAAATCATCTTCTTTACTCTTTTTATCAAACAATTTCTTGATCTTATCCTGGATGACTTGAAACTTGATATAAACTTCTTCCCTTGTTTGTTGCAAGTGAATAGTTTGATTAATCCTTCTTTTAATGTCATTTGTTTCAACTTGTAACTCTTGGATAATATTCATCACTGGTACTCCTAAGGAAGATTGAAAAACAACATCCATTCCATAGACAAGTTGGTAAGGGAAGGTACCAATGGATTTTTTGGTAGTAAGTCTATCTGCCCATAAGGCATTGACTAACTTCTTATTTCAAGTCTTTTTATTATCTTCAAGTAACCTTTTGATGATGTTTACAAGGCTCTTATTTGAAGATTCAGCTAGACCATTACCCCGAGGGTAATATGCAGTAGAGTGGTCTAGGGTAATATGGTATTTATGGAAAAATTCAATCATATTTTTGGATTTGAATGTTGCTGCATTGTCAGTAATTATCTTTTGGGGACATCCAAATCTTGAAAGAATGTTACTTTCTAGGAAAGAGATAATGAAAGTATCTGTGGCTTGCCTAGAGGGTATGGCTTCAATCCACTTAGTAAAATAGTCAGTGGCTGTCAGAATCCACTTATGATGGGCTGATGATGGGGGTTGAATTTCTCCAATGAAGTCGAGACCCAATTGTTGAAATGGAATTTCAGTAGAGATGGGTTTAAGGGCAAGGGTAACAGCTTTTTCTTACCCTCAAAGATTTGGCACTTGTGACAGGAGGTCACATATCTTTTTACATCAATAAACAAAGTAGGCCAGTAAAAACCAGCTCTCAGGATCTTGTCTACAATAGTATTCCAGTAAAGATGTCCTCCACAATCACCTACATGAAATTCTTCTAATATTTTGTTAGCTTCTTCTTTTAACAAACAATTTAATAAAATCCCACTATGATCTCTCCAAAAAAGTACATTGTCTAGAATACAAAATCTTACTGCCTTAAGCTTTAAAAATACAGCTTTAGTTCTTGATAGTTCAGGAGGAGCTTGTAAATTTAGTAATACAAATATGATATCTGCATACCATGGTGAGTCTAAAAAGGCTGCACTGATATCTGGAGTCGCCATCTCTTCCTGATCATCTACTTGGGCAATAAAATTTATGTCTAGGGCATTACAATTTGATTCAGCCATGAATCTGGCTAAACCTTGACCTTTTATTAACTTGGTGGGTTTTATCTCTATGTCATATTCTAAGATAGTGGCAATCCACTTACCTCTTCTTCCATCAGGACCATCCTGAGTAAGAATGTCTTTTACTACAACATTTGGGACATAGGCCATGATGTGAGAATAGAGAATGTAAACTATGAAGTCTTTGATATCTTTTACCAAAGCTAAGGCTTGTTTCTCCATGATATCATACTTCAAAGATAAATCTCTAAGTGTTCTGCTAAAGAAATCTATGGGTTTTTCATAACCCTAGTCATGTTTCTACGGTAAAACTGCAACAATGGTGTGTTCTGAAGCAAATGAAAAAATGATGAAATCTTTTTTAAAGACAAGACCTATAAGGACTAGAGTTTTGGTTAAGGCTTGTTTGATGGATTCAAAATATTTTTTCGCCTCAACATTCCACTTAAGAACTGAATCCTTTTTAAGCATGTTATTTAGTTCTCTAATTATCTCAGCTAAGTTGGATACAAATCTTCTTAAAAATTTAATCTTACCTAGAAAGGCTTGTAACTCTTTTATGTTTCTTGGTGGACTGATGTTAAGAATTTCTTCTATCCTAGCAGGATCTATTCTGATTCCTTATTTTGATATTATGTGTCATAGTAACTTGCCTTCTTCTAATCCAAATAAGGTTTTCTAAGGATTTAATAAGATGCCAAACTTTCTGCATTTTATAAAAACTTGTCTGAGATGATCCAAGTGTTCATAATCAGTTTTAGAAAATAGAGTTATGTAATATAAGTAAATTACTAAGAATTCATGAATTTCCTTTGCAAAGGCTATATCCATAGATCTTTGAAAGGTTGTCCCTGTATTCATTAAACCAAAAGGCATTTTTACATACATAAAAGTGCCCCAAGGAGTAGTAAAAGTTGTTTTGCGTTGATCCTCTGGTTGGACTAAGATCTTGATGTATCCTGAAAAACCATAAAATACTGAAATCCTATAAGAACCAACTACCCTTTGTAAGATGTGATCCATTTTTGGTAAAGGGTAATTATCTTTTAAGGATACTTTTTTTAGATTCCTAAAGTTGACACATAATCTAATTTCACCTATTTTGTTTCTTGTTGGAACTAGGTTAGAAACCCAATCAAAATATCTGGTTGGTGCAATGATCTATGCATCATACATTATTTTCACTTCCTTTTCTATCAAAGGCATCAACACAGGATTTATCCTTCTTAAATTTTGTTTAAAGGGCTTTTGATCTTCTTTTATAGGGATTTGGTGTTGAATTATGTTGGTTTCATAGGATTTAAGGTCTTCATAACTCCAAGCAAAAACATCTTGGAATTCCTTAAATAGAGCAATATAGTTTTCCTTTTCTTGTTGAGGTAAGGCTTTGGAAAGTTTGATCATTTTGGGTTTCAGTTATGTTCCTATGTTTCATTCCTCGATGTCAGATCTAACTAGATCCATTTTGGGTTTTCTAGCAACATCATTTGAGTTAAATAGATTTTCTAAAGGAGTTAAACCTTTTGGTAAGAAATTGTCTTTTAGATTTAATATTTTAGATTATTCATCAATTATCTCATCAATTTCTACTCTCTCTAATTTATCTATATCTGATTGACTAAATCTAGTGGATTTAGCAAACTTTACTTTATTTACATCTACATTATTTAAATCAATTTCAGCATCTAAATCTTGATCTATGGTACAATCATTGTCTATTTTACAGTTCTGAAATTCACCTTCATTATTCAAAAAATGATAAATTTGTTGGTCCTGTGAGAAAATTTGTCAATCTTTGAGGTTGTCTAGAATTATTGGCCTGTGTTTTACTTCTACAGTATAAATATGATTAGGCTGAAAAGGTGAATTACAATTACTTGCAAAGTTTGCTAAAGAATGTGCTTGTAAGTTTTTCCTTCTTGGTATTGCAGAGAAATTACATCCCAGTAAATCATTAATGAAATATAATACAGTCTCTCTATATCGGCCAAGTCTAGGATTGTAAATAGAATAATCACCTTTAATTTGTTTAACAATCAACTCTGAATCTCCCATTATTGTTAATATTTTACCTCATAAATTTCTGATTATCTGGAGTCCTAGAATAAGGGCTCCATATTTAGCCATATTTTTGGTACATTTGAAATTCAATCTAAAAGCATGGCCTTCTGCATGATTTTTCTCTATATTAGTTATCCATACTTCTGCTTCTGCTCCTAATTTATTTACTAAACCATCAAAGTCTAAATGCCATAAAGATTCATGAGAGATATTATCATTATCTGGTGTTTTCTTTTCTTCTCTTCGTTCAGTCTTGATTTCATTATCAGTTTCAGCATTACATAGGATGAAAGAATCTAGATCAGTAGGTGTGGTATAAATCGGGTAATTTATTGAACTTTCAGCACTACTTACCATGTATTTCATTAATGTTTCCCTATATAACTTTTTAGGTTGACCAAAAACTGATATAGTAGCATAAGACATGTCCAATTGTAGAGATCCCTGCAACTTTGCTCCACATGAGCATGATAATAACATTCCATATTTGGGTGGGATATCAGCTACTACAATGTCCATTAATATACTTTTACCAGGATATTGAACTAAAGTTACACACAAATATTTGATTAAACCTGGGCATTTTACTTTTCTTGAGTCAAATGAAAATAAATATTTATAGGGCCTTGTGATGTCTAAGTTTAGGGTTTCCATTATAGCTTTTGGCATTAAATTATGTGAAGCTCCTGAATCTAGCAATGCATTGTGTAGGATTTGATCATGAATAGTTAAACTAATGTAAAAAGGAGGAATTTCTCCATCTAAATGCTTTCCATTCACATCTGGGCCAAAAATCAACTCTGGTTGATCATCATTCAGATTTATGGAATCTTCTCCATCATTTATGTTTAATGTTTCAGTTATAGTTGATTTATACAAGTCTTGTTTTACCAATTCTATCAAAGGAATTGGTATTTTTAGCTTAGCAATTTCATATTGTATGTTAAATGAAGGTTGTGATTTACTTATTTGAATCAATTCTTCTTTGGTAACTATAGTTTCAGTTGGTTTATCTTGTCTTTCTACAGTTATCTTTTCAGTTTCATTTTGAGTGTCTTGAATCTTACTACATTTTGTTTTCTTTTCAGGAATGGTTTGTGAAGCAGTAGATGTTTGTTCAGATTTAGAATTGTTAGAAGTTGTTTTTGCAGTGGCAGCTTTTGAATTTGTTGATTTAGGATCAGCATTGAGCATTTCAGTATCTAAGGTTTTTGTTTTATCAGAATTAGATGCTTTAGGAGCAGCAGATTTTTGTGAATATTTTGCAGCTTGAGAAACTTCATCAATTATGTCCACAATCTTACGACTTGGTTAAATCTTTGGGCTGGAAACCTTTTGGGAAGAACCAGAGTTTTTCTTATTTTCCCTAGGGATAATTTGCAGAACTTTTGTTTTGGGAGCTTCTACTGTTTTCTTATTTGATGTTTGAGATGTTTTCTTAGTATAAGACTCATTGTTTTTCTTACTTCTTAGGTTATACTGATTGTGTACTTTGTTAATGGAAAAGTCATAACCTTGTTTGTAATCAAAGGATTCCCCTAAATCTAATTGGAGTTGTTGGAGTTCAAATAGCTCTTGATCTTCCTGTGTGAGAAAGATAGTGTTATTATCATCTATTCCCATTAAATTTATGGTATCCTCATCCTCAACGTTGTTTTGAGAACTCTCAGCATAGTTCTCCTGAAATGGAGTTCTTATTGTTTGGTCTAGGACTGATTCTTTTGATTTTCTTGAATTTATGTTTTTCCTAAAATTGGGATTTCTGATTTGTTGTTGATTATCCCACTGAGGTCTTCTTTCTATGTTATCTAATCTATCCATCATCCTATCTAAGGTTTTAGCTAACATATCTATTTCTGTGTCTAAAGTAGAGGTGTCTTCTTTCATGGTCACTCTCCTCTCATTTCTTAATCTTGCTTTTTTAGCTAGAATTTTTACTTCTACACCTACAACATCTGTTTGCATTCTTTCCAAAGTTTATGCATTTCTTTCTCTTAACTAATATGCCATGTCAGTGTCAAACCCATCTGGGAATTTTAGTAAGACAGAGTTTGGAGTGGGCTTTAGATTTGCAAGAATTGAATTGTAAACACTGTTATATCTAGTGCAGTAGTCTTGTACAAATTCATTTGGAGCTCTTTTCATTGCATCAAATTCAGAAAATAATTTTAAGGGGTTTTTTTTCTTTTCCCATTTATTCAAAAATAATCTATGGAAACAACTAAATCAGCTATAATACTCGCATTAAGACTTTTGAACTATTTTTTTCTTCTCCTGTTAATTTTTGTGCAAACAACCTCATTTGTACATCTGATTCATCTATCTCATGGAGCTCAAAGTAATCTGTCATTTTGTTTATGTGCTATTGCGCAGTATACTGTGTAGTAGCATCAAACTATGGTATTTTACTTTGGTAACCTTGGGGCATGTCATGAAGTTGTACTGGAAGAACAAGGGGAGTATACCTAGTAGCCATAGCTTGAATTCTAGATTGGCTAGAAGGTAAAGTAGAGGTGCTTGGAGTTGAACTGGAAGTAGTGGCTGATGAAACTGGATTATAAGGTGTTGAACTAGAAAAAGCAGTTGAAGAAATAAAGGCCAAAGTTGAGGTACTAATAAGTGAAACTATAATATATATGGAACTACTAGGAAATGAAAATGATGTGCTTGAAAAAGCAGTGGTGAAGCTAGTGGATGAAGTAGATGTAGGGGATGAAGGAAATAAATTTCTAGGCTGTAAGGGTAATGTACGACTAAATGGATTTGTGGATTGAATGGTAGTAGAAACTATAGATGATGTAGTGGTCTCTAAATGAGGAATAGAAATTTTAGATGTATAAGCTAACAGTTGAGATAATTCTATGGCTTCATCGATTTCTTTAAGAGTAGTAGCGTTAATTTCTTCAAGCCTGTCTTGATTTTTAACTTTCTTTAATTCAAAATCTGCGGTAATATTTTTCTATTTTGCTTTCAAAAAATAAATAAAAATGGGGTCTAAAACAACATTACTTAAATTACTTTCAGATTTTTTCCTGAATAAAGAATGTTCAAATTCTAGATCAAACTCTATATCCTACAAACTTACTAATTCTTGGGTTAATGAATTGACTCTTATTAATGAAACTTTAGCATCTAAATCTTCTCTCAGTTTTTTCTTTTTCCCAATTCTGTCTGGGTTGTCCACTATAACATCAGGTTTAGGGTCCGGATTAGACCTAGTATAATAACTTTCCTAGAAGCTAGAATTAAAAATTTTTATACTCACGAATAGTTAAACAATCTTAAAGACAAAAAGATGATAAAAAATGATTTCCTTTAAGGTTTATTTAACAAATAAGGATTGGTTAGATCCCCAATATGTTCATGTATGTTATCACTCGAGTAATTATCTCGTTGTGAGATTTTTTGGTTTTTAGTTGAGAAAACTAGAGGTAACCACAGACCAATTTTTAAACTCTAGGATCTAGCCTTCCTAAGGTTCAGAGAGGGCTCTCTCTATAAATTTTAACTTTGTTTTGTTTTATAAAATATTAGGCTAGTTATGATTGTGCAATTGGTTTTGGTTTTGATTGGTTTGGTGGGAAAAATCACTTGAAGAGATGGATAGTGGGAAATCTATTTGTCCATTGGGCTAAGGAGTCAAAAGTCAAGCAAACAGAACTAGGATCTCCTGTTCATTCATTCAAATTTAGAACACATAATGGATTGTATGTAACAAAGAAAGATAAACAATGAAAAGTAGGAAATACTTCACTCCAAATAGCTCATCACATGAATCCTGAAATATGATGCTAGTTGATCTGATCCAGTCTCCTACTCGAAATTTGAAACACAAAAAGCCTTCAAGTCCACAAAAATGACTATAGAAATATTCAGCAATTTATTCCACAATAATACTTCTAAAGATGAAGTATTTATACATAATTATTAACAAAATATCCTAGAATGCTTCTAGGAATTATCTAAGGGAAATAAAAATATCTTTACAACAATAATAGAGATAGTTGCTCAACAAATTAGCAAGTTGTCCTATCAATTCAAACAAAATAGAAACTGATTGTGGATAAGATGTAGCTGGCTGCCTTGGTGTCTTCCTTGCTGGCTTTAGATATTTCAAGTTTGTTTTGAAATATGATCTGCTTTATCTGATACTCTTTCATTGATTCTCTTTAATCTCTGATACTCTTTAACCATTTGTAAAATATGTTTACTTCTGTAATAAAATATGTTTTGACTGCAAATCAGCAAACTATTTTCACTGTTACCTTTCTGCCTTCTTACCTTTCACAGTAAATATGTTAATGAATGCCAATATTCCTCACTTCGAATTTGTATTTTCTTCAGCATCCTGAAGTTTTCATCTGCTTCTGTGTACATGGAAAAAGTTGGTTTAATGAAAAACAAGTGCCTTATCTCATGTTGCAAGTAAAACAAGTCCTCAAAACTCCTGAGTAAGACTTTTCCTGTTGGAATGCCTTGTCCACCACCTGATTTTTCAACTTTCTCCTTGGCATATTCTTTGATATTTTTATTGTAATCCTCTTGAGGCATTAATTTTTCATTGATGACCAAAATTTTAGGCAAACTTCTTTGCCTCAAATTCTCAAATTTGACCATAAACCAGGTTATGGTGATGTTCATATTCTCACATTTTTCCTCTAACTACTTCATCAGGTTCTTTTTGGTGATAAATTTCCTTATTTCAATGATAGTTTCAGTTCTATTAGTAATTTCAATTTCTTCCAACTCTTGCTTTTCCTTACTGTTGAGAAACTTTATCAATTCTATTGCTTGTTCTAGTTTGTTATCCAGTTCCTCTTTAGTCTTTTGGATCTCTTCTAATGCTGCTTTGAGTAGATCTATTTGTTCAAAAATCACTTTAATTGAGGGCCATACATCATTTATGGCTTCTATGATCTTGTTCCACAAATAATTTTTCACATAGGAAATATGTTCCTTCAAGGTTAATTCCTTATGTAATTTCTTCAATTCTTCATTTAGTCTGATGGCCTTTTTCTCATGAGTTTTTGCATTAATTTGAGCCAACTTCTTTTGATCTTAAAGATTTTCAATCATCTGTTTCAACCTGTTAATTTCACTTGTCTTAAGACACATTTCTTCCATGGCCTTTACCATTTTTTTGGCCTCATCTGTAGGGTGAGATGTTGTTGTAGATGACTCTATAGCTGATGTTGTGGATGATGTCACTGGCACTGCAGTAGCAAGTGAAAATTTAGGTGCCAACTCTTCTGCTAGAGTTGATGGCACAGATGTAGTAACCATAGGGATGACTGTAGGTGCTTCCTATGTTTTTGGTGTTTCTTTTTCCTAGACAAGCTTGTCCATCTGAATCTCCATTTCTTTTATCTGTGCCATAAGCTGAAATATTATGTTCATCATATCATCTTTATCTTTTTTTCCTTCTATTATTTCCTTGGTTTGATGATGTTCACTTGGATGAAGTTTAATTTGTTTCCTCCAAGCTGCAATGTCTTCATTCTTTTTCTTTATTAATTGTTCTGTTGCCTTGACATTTGTTGGGTCAAATCCAATCTGTAAGACCAATTCTTCCAAATATTTTATTCTTAGATCATTAGCATACAAGGATGATTTGTCCAATTTCATCTGATCTTTCATGTTTGTTATAGTGTTATGAAGTTTCTAAACACTCATGGCTTTAGTTGTAACAGTAGAGTACAACATCTCTAAAGTTTGTCTATGGAGTTCAATCTGATCAAGAGCATGAATTTTTTCTATTTGGACTTCCAAATCAATCTTCTTATAATCTGCCACTATCTTTGGAGATTTCACTATAGGCTGCAATACTTACAAGATTAGATTTTTGTTTGAATAATCAAAGGCAGACAAAATTCTATTTTTAACACTTGGTGTTTGTTTCAGATATTGAGAGTAGATATTGTTTTTTATGTATTCATTCTTTAACATGATCTCTTTATACCTTTCTTTGATATCTAGATCTTTCTCCTCAGCTTTCTGTGAGGATGAAGCTTCCATGCTCTGTTGTTTTTCTATCAACTGTGCATTTTCATTGTCAAATTGTTCTTCATTCTGATTTTCGGTAACTCGCCCATTTATGATGACAGTGGCAACATCTGTGTTGGTATCTAGGAGATATTTTTCTTCAACATCAATGGTTACTTTCTCTTTACCCACTGAATTTAACTTAGGCCTTTTGTTGTATCTTAACTTGAATTTAGTTTCAGTGGTAGTTTCAGCAACATAGGTACCTTCTTCTCTTATTCTCTTAGTGGCTTTCTCTGTTTGATCAGAAATCTCTAAAGTGTGACTAGTATCACTTTTCTTCATTGCATCTACTAAAATATTTTCTTTCCACTCAGTCTGATTGGCATATTTTTCTATCTTTGGTTTTGTCTCATGAATGAAGGGTGTTAACTTACATTTAACTCTCATTTTACTTAGAATCCCTTGTGGATCATAATTCCAAGGAAAGCTTTCTTTAAATCTGCACTCCAATAGTTGTTTAGCTGCTTCTGCCTCTGCATCCCTATGATTGTAAATGAATGGTCCTACTTCATTCTTCAATTTGAACTGTGTTTTCTTCTTTACTACTAAGAAATTGATAGAATCAGAGTTTAATATTTTCCTGATATACTCCAAGGCAAAAACTCTCATTGATACATGTTTGGGTATCTTATAGGGCAAAAAAATGGATCGAAACACTCTAATCTCAATATTTTTTTCATATAAGTACCCATCACCAGTCTTGGTTTGCTTTGACAAATGTAAAATCTTCTTCATCTCATCACTTATCCTTGGTTGCTCTGTATCTGTTAATATTTTGATTAATGGATGGATGAATGAGTTTGAAAACTCTGCATATGTGAACTCTATAGACTCTTTCCTAATCAAAGAGGTCCAAAAAATAACTGAAAGAGGATTTCCCTGTATGTCAAGCTTTTGAAGAGAAAATGGAAAATTATCTGGTTGAAAATATAAGAACATGTGGAAGAGGAAGGATGTGTATCTGAACACTCCTTCAGTTGGAAAATTAATCAATTGGTCAAGGATGTTGTTTGCAATATATCTTGCGCAATAAAAAATAATAGATGCAGGTTGCCCTGGGGTAAATGTAGATAAGAAACCTAAAATGGATTCGTCTATATGTTCATCAGTGAAATACCCTAGAATGAATGAAAGCATGGAAATTAAATGCCTTGAACCCTCTGGAAATTTTGAAGTGGAATATGGAGGATTAATTTTAGGAATTTCTACATGTAAAGGCATAAATGTTTGGAAGATTAGGAATCTTTTGGGAAAATCTAGGCCAATATATAGCTTGGTAAGGGCCTCTATGGACAAAGGGACTGCTTGAGGATCAGGTTGAAGTTGTAGAATTTGGTTGATGGATTCAGCAATAATGGTGAAAAGCACTTCTTTGTTGGCATTTACTATGGCTCTCTGCTCAGGCACATAATACTGTTGACATAACCTAATGATCTCTTGACATGGATGAGTTACTAGAACAACATATTTTGGCAAGTGTGGTTCCCAAATATGGACTTCTTCTTCATTATCTAAGGATTTTTCATAGCTCCAGTTATGAATGTCTAGTAGATTAAATTCAACAATTGGGTCTGCTATTTTGTTGTCAACATCAACTAATGGAATGTGGTCAATGTCTATGACAGGGGGTTGTAAAGGTTTTAGAATAATAGCATTCTTAGAAGTCATGGTTGGAGTTGATTTTAGCACTTTGGAACCTTCACGATTGCTAGAACTTCGCTTTTTAGGCATTTTGGCTACTTCTGCAAGATTAGACAGTTTGCAGAAGTATTTTTACTTTAGCAGAGGTTTCTTGGATAAAATATGGTCTTTCTTTGGGCTTTTCCTTCCAATTTTGGATTCTCAATAGGATTTGTAGACTTTTACTGATTATAAACAAGAAATAGGGGTTCCTTGCGTTTTTTCAATGAGTAATTGGACTAAAACATCTTTTGAGATTGGGCACAGAAGTTTAGGCTACCTTCATAGGCTTTCTGGGTTAAATTTGGTGTTTAAAATAGGGCATAGCATAAATAGGGATTTTTCAGAAATTTTGACAGGGTTTGGCCTAATTTTTGGACTTTTTGATATGGTTCTATGAATCAATTTTCAATTATAATTGGAATTGTCTTTTTAAAGGTCTTTTCTAAAACTAAAAATAGGCTCAAAGTTTGGAAGAAAACTTGTTATGCATAGGTACAGGGTTTTGAAGAAGTCTCTCAGGTCTTTTGAACGAATTGAATGACTTCATTCTTATCTCTGGAACAACTCAAAGCTCTTATGCAATCTTCAATAGGTACAAGGGGGAATTTCTAGGTTTTTGGGTAATAAATCAGTGGAAAATACCGTTTTCGGAGTAAATATAGTGAATATGCGCAGAGGAGGCTAACAGTGAATACATACAGTGAGTTGGGAAGGCTAATAGTGTATTTTTCGGAATTTATTTGTAAATTAGGGTTAATTTACCCTGCAATGAATGACAGTCACATCGGGCGGGAAGGTCGTTTTCGTCTTTTGAAGGGGAGAAACCATGGGTGGTTTATCGCATGCCTTTTTGGTGGTAAATAGTTTTAGATGGATCGAATGCGATCCAATTAAAAAATGCCACATCAAGGGGAGAGAAAATGGGAATACCACCCATTTCGTGTAGAAATGAGATGGTGGATATCGTGCAAGTTTATTTGCGATATCACTTGTTAGCCGTAGGATCATGGGAGGTTTATGCGAATGGCCGAGATCTGACGTGGAAGCTACGTCGGGATTTCGGAGTGCGGCTGGGGTTGATCAATGCAGTGGGATTTGTTTGAACCTTATAAATATAAATTTATTAAAGTATCAAACTTTAGTTTATATAATAGATGGGGAGGAGGTAATGTAATATATGTGTTAATTAAAATATTTCATCAATGTTTAATTAATACATAGGCGCGGGTTATATTATATAGTTTTTAAACATTTGTCAATAGTTTAATAACCATAGGGGGTAGGGATTATATTTTATGGATAAGTTTAAACCAATGGAAATAAGGGTGGGGTTTTATTTTGTCACATGGGTTATTATAACATTGGTTTAAGCATTAAAATAGAGGGTTTTGTGGGTTTATTTAAAATAAAAGGGATTTAATACTATACAGGGTGTAATTAGGGATTTAATAAATCAATTTTAAATCTATATGAAAAAGGGATAATGTAACGAAAAAATGCATATTTTAACTCTAAGTAAAGTGAAATTAAGCATAGCTCATTTTTGTTGTATTTTTCCACACTTTAACTTAGGATAAATGCATTTTATGTTTTTTTGAATGTTTTTTAAAAGGAGATGAAATTATTTATTTAGTGTTTTACTTTTACTAAGTAAAAATGGGTTTTTACTTAGGAAAAAGGGATTATGATTTATGAATGAAGGATAAATGTTGACGAATGTGGGCTTTATGTAGGAATTCAATATTTTTAACCAATCAGTCAGCGATCCTTGGGTCTGATCCCAACAGAAGTTAGAGAAATGCTCTGAGCCTTTTTAACTGATAGTTTAGAATATTGAATAATTGTAGGGGAGGGGAAATTAGTGATTTTTTCCCGATGATTCTTTATTACATGCTTTCTCAACAGCTTTCTACCTACCCATATTTATTTCTAACCTTTTTTACTTCATTTTCATGGGTGCATTTAGGCTTGCAACCCTAAATCATTTTTTCTTTCAAAACATAAAAACTATGTAAGTCTAACCTTATTTCATCCGAGAGCTCAGATTAAACTGTTGAGCTCCTCATTTATTTTCTAAAAACATGAAATTCAAAACATGAAAAGTTAATATTAAACTATTTAACTAATCATGGATTAGGGAATTTATTGACAATCTGTACATAATCATTATTCTTGCAGTAAAAGTAAATAGTAGTGGCATTTTGACTTGCTCACTTTCAGGTCTTATTTTTTCTCTTTTTCTTTTGGGGTCTATATTTTTCTAATTCCTTTGATCTTTCTTTTAGGACTTTTACCCTCTTTTTATTCTTTTATTATTTTTCATTTTTCAAAATATGAGAAAACAGCTTGCAGAAAGCAAGGTATGTACATATTTACAAGACTATCATAGTTAATTCAAAAATTATCAATCCTATTATTATAGGACCCTAACACAGTGGATGTTCTTTAATGAGTAGCAAGCCTCCTACCTTACCTAATTTTATGTTGATAGCGACCTTGACACTCCTGCACAAATGTCAAATGGACAACTGTCCTTTTGTAGAATTTTGTCCTTGATAAGGAGGTCTTCCTTGGATGACTTTCTTGATTTGACTTGGACAATTAGGTGTTGATATTTTCTCATTTTGATTTATCTTCTAGCACATGGAAAACAGTGATTTAGTACACCAAAGATAACCCTACAACCTATGAAACCCTAGTGACCTAGTGGGAGGCTCTTTGACTGAAAGCATTGGCTTATGGTCTTCAAGTATGAAAAAAAAAGATTTTGACACATTGATGTATTGAGGATCCAAAACCCAATGTACTTGATTTATCTAAAGATCCTATAGAGGTAGCTTTAAGACCATCAATGCTTGAGGCATTTGATGAACATGAGAGAAGGTAGGTTGTTTGGAAAACTTAGATGGAAAGTGGAAGAGTCAAGCATAGAAAAAACAAAGTACTGAGGTTTTGGGTGTGAAAATGAGACAAAGATGAGTGGCATACGCCCATGAGGGATCTTCTAGAAGTGATAGGCTAACCAGGGAATGGCAGAGTAGTAGAATAGTGAAACATTTATCCTAACGATAATGAAGGCCGTGAGATTTCTAAAACTCACAATATTCATGAATTTTGTTTTTAGAAATCTAGGACAAGAATTTAGTCATCTATAAAATGGAAAAAAATTACTGATGACTAACACCCTCCAGCTCTAGGATTCCTCAATTGGCAGCATCCTGCCAAACTTCAACAAAATCTTGTTTCAGGTTCCAAAGGTTAAAACTTCACCCCTCTTTTGGACCCAAATCCACCAAGTACCAAGTCTCCAAGGTCGCCTCAGGTTTTCTTCCCTCTCACCCTCTTGGCTTCCTTGTCCCAACTAAGATTATTTATCTGAAGGGAGAGGAATAATTGTCTTAACAGTCTAGTAGATTAAACTCTCTTTATCACTTTTCCCATAATTTTATGGTTGTCCAAAATTTTAGATTATAAAATAAATTCATTTACATAAAATATCATTTATGTTTTTACCATTCCCCTAGGCCTTTACCTGGCCCATAATTTTACCAAGTCTTTTGCGGTAAAACAAAAAAAATTACAACTTTTATTGAGGGGTGTTACATCTTCCCCCTCTTCAGTGAGACATTTTCCTTTGTGTTTCCTTTGTCGAGATAATATAAGCCTAATATTCTAGGTAGATTCTTCTAGCTGAAGTGCTTCTACTGCACAATTTTGATTACGAACTTTTCTTCCACCTTGACCTACATTTGAAATCATTATGATCATTATTATTTTCTTTTCATCATTAAAAAAAAACACACATATATATACCTATATATTTTCAATATTTATTACAAAATTCATCATTTATTGTTTATATACCCAACATGGGTCATCAACATGCATCACAACCTGAAAATGGTCAGTAATATGCACTCAATAAGAATCAATAACATCATTTTAAAATCGCCATTGTAAATTATTTTACTTACCTAGTGCCTATGCAAATAGATGAGGACCCACCATGTGGTTCCATTATAAGTTCCAGATATTGGAAATAGTATGTTCAAAACTATTTACAACTTTTCCTTTTATGACATATTTTCGCTAGTGTTTTGTACTAGATAACACTATTATACTTTTATCCTAACCCAAATGTTACGTAAATGTTAGCTCTGCATAAGTATATTTTTAGCATAACTCCCCTTCCATGCCATATTTCAGGTGGATATATTGCTTCTTATTCTACTCTAGTAAACTTATTTATGTTTGATGTAGCCTAAACTGCGTAAACCCACAACACATGCAAATAAACCAAAATATCTCCAAACAATAGCACCATTTCTCATTCGGAAACTATTACATATGGTACAACATACCCATAATAATCATATGAATTATTTACACATGTAAGCATTCCAAAACCATGGAAATTCCTTCGTCATAATTATGTTTACAAACTATATGAAAATATCCACCTTGTGACAATTCGTATTTATGAATTCGACTTTGGTTAAAACCCAAAGTGCCAAGATGTATTTGTATTGGGCCCACAGCTATTAACCATGCATTTTCTTAACCTCAATTATATGCATTAGTAAATCCGACGGCTATCAATACGCCCGTCAGTTCTGACGGCCTTCGCATCTCAATATGTACGATTCTTGAACTTCCTTTTACCCTCTGAAATAAGTGGTTTCAATATGCCATGTGGTGCCTTCTAACCACTATTGCATTCTCACAAGAATTACCACCTATAGTGATAAGGCAGTGCGATAAACCCATGGTTTTTTTGTAAAATCATTTCTTCATTCCTCTGCGCCATTAATTCATGATTTTTGCCTTTATTCAATCTATGGTTTCGAACAGAACCAGGTTCTAACCTAAATATGGAATTTTACAACAATTATGCCAATTTCAAAGTACTATCGTTTGCAAATAATTTTTATGCTGCTATTCCATTGAATGGTCACACCGTTTAAATATTTCTCAAGGTCCATTCTGCTCATCCAAGTTTCTGTTGCGCATTTCGACCAGGAACTCTATCCCTCAACCCGATATCATTATTGTTCTTCTCTAAGTTTAAAAACTTATATTTCTTACCTATATACGCATCTAGAACATATGATTCCAAGTCCAATTTCTTCTCTACACAGTATATCAATTGAAGAGTCATTTCCTCTTCTGTGTCATTGATCCATTCTGTGATCGATGACTGAGATTTGACACATGCAATTTCACACAGGATTCAAATATAAATTGAATATGCGATCTCTTTAAAATACATAGCCTCAAAAATTCATAAAACATGTAACTCAATACACCATGACAGAAACATAAACTTCAGCTATTTCCAAATTCGAATACTCGGTTTATCCCATTTCTTTCATTATGCATTCTCTCTGATTTATTCATAAATAATAACTCAACAATCAAATAATTACATAAAAATTATTTCTCTGCCCTAATCTTCTGTATCAATGGCCTTTTCTCTAATCTGCCCATAGGCTTACAAAAACAAACTCCTATCCCTCTAAATCCTGAATCTTTCCTTCATGTCTTTGGGGCTTACAATTTATACAAATGGTTCTAAAACCAATTATGGTTTTAGATCCTTTATCTTCTCAAAAAATTCCGAAGAATCCTTTAAGTCCTAAAATCTCTTCTTTATCCCTAAGGATCCTCTTTAATCTACAAAATCATGAAACCAATTCCTAATTTAGGATTTAAAATTAATTCTCAAATCTCTCAATATTTCAACTATCCTAATTCTCTCATATTCTCTTTCAAGAACATTTACAAAATTCCTCTCAATATTTAGTTAATCAATATTCTAAATATCTCTCACTAAAATAACTCAAAATCTTAATAATTATTTTAATTTTTTGCATAAGAATCCAATTTCTTATAAAATACAAGACCCCCTGTATCTATTAAAATACAAAGAATTTTCTGAGCCTAATGCTTCTGCATCAAACTCCCAAAGTAGAAAATAATCATGATCTCCTGATCATGTGCTTCCAACCTTTTGCCTCCTGGATCCCATACTATGTTTTGTTGTTGTCCATAAGTTGCATTTTCTCCATCATTCTTCAGCTACACCTTTCCAGGCTTCCATACTTTATTATGCATCTTCCCACTAGCTATGCTTTCACAGTATGTTCTTGTCTTTTCCTTTTTGTTGTTTCTTTTCTTTCTTGCTGATGTCTTCTTCTAAGACACCTTCATCATAAACCTTTTTATGTTTTTGATTTATATGTCCAGGTTATCTTCTGACTGGTAACCACTCTGCCATCTGTTGCTAATTCCAATTTCTGTTGCAAATATTGTTGTAGATATTTCTCTGGACATTTATACCTCCCAAACTTCCTTAATATCTCTTAAGATATCTCCCTCTACAACATCCCTCTTTCATTTACTACCTGCAAATTTACTTTCAAAAAATAAATTATCTTCTGATTCTTTAACTGTAGCAATATACTCCTTCAGTATTCTTTATATAATAGCAAGCATAATAAATTTTGGAAAACTAGTATCTGTTTTTGTCTCTTCCATAACTTCAGACATTTCCACTTTATTATCTACAATTCATTTCTCTCGTTCAAATGTTTCCAGAAATAATTTTGGCCATTCCCTTTGTACTTGTCTCATCTCAAACACATCATCAATATGCTGCAATTTAGTTTCAACATAACCTTTTTCTTCTTCCTTGACAATCTTCAGTGATTGTCCTTCACCTCCTTGATTGATTCTGACAATCAATTCAAATTCTTCAAACATTGTATCTTCATCCTTTATCAGAATAGGATTCTGATTCTCTACCACTGTGACAGTTCTAAGGGTCTATCCTACAGTCTTCTCTTGGCCAATCAGACAAGCCAACTTCTCCTTGTTATCAACAATAACAAGTTACGTCATATGAGACATGACTGTCTCACCTTCCTTGTAGATTCTCTCCTTATTAAGTAAGGAATCTATGGATTCCTTCTGATGCAACAGTTCATCTTCATTAAAGACAACTCCAAGAGCTGGATTGTCTTCTACAACATCTATAAACACAGTCAAATTATCAATTTAAAAATCACAATACCCAACGGTCTCATTTGATGATCCAGTCACCAAATCTTCTTCTTGTAGTTCTAAGTCTTTTTTAGGACTCAAAAAATATTTACTGTCTTTCTTTCCAGCTTCTAAGGTTATCTCCATTGTGCCAATCACCATGATAAAATGATGATCCTTCACTATGTTTTCAGCTAACATAGTTTCATTTTCATTAGGTTCTCTAACATTTTCCATTTGTTGTCCTCCTTTACCTGCATAATTAACACATGAATTATCAGTATTAAAAATACAAGGTTTCAATGCCTCTTCCTCCTTTGGCAACATCTCAGTATGCTGCTTTGAGTTTTCATTTAACTTCTTTGTCAGCACATCATTATGTTGATTTAAATTCTCCATGAGACTATCAGCTAGTCTCTCCTCCATATCATATGTTTCAAGGATGTCTCCCTGCTCTAGTTCACAATAATGAACTCCTTTGATTTGTTGAATTATTCCAATATCCTTACCCTCCCTTTTATGACTGTCATTCATGACAATTTATTTGTCTTTCTCTTTCAGCAATTCATCCTGAGTATAGATCCCCTAATTTTCCAACTCTCTTCTTTGAAGATCTAACTTTCTATATAACTCAACAATTTCAATTGGGGTAGAATTTGGAAACCTTACAGTTTTTCACACTTTCACTTGTTGTTGACCAATCATCAGATGGCCCTTCTTCCTCTGCTTCAATATTCTGCTATGTATTTCCATGAGACCCCTCTGTCTCTCTTTCTTTCTGAGATCTTGTTATCTCAACATTAATCTAAACATATTTCAGATTCAGCTCCTTCTCCTTAACAAAATCCAAGGCTTGTTTATCATCCTGTGATGTACTTGTAATCATACACAAATCATTAGTTTTAAAACCACAAGACCTTTCAGTCTCGTTTGCTTCTTCAAGCACCAATATCTCACCACGTACTTTCTAGTTTCCAGTAGATCCTATTTGTTGTGACTCAATTCCTTTGAGTCTTTCCTTTTCCAACAAAGAAATATGTATCTGTTCAAGTTCTCTGAACTTGTTCATGAGTTTAGCATTCCATTTCTTTTGTAGTAGGCTCCATCTAACCCATTTATTCATTCTCCATCCATGCCTTTGGAATTCATTCCCTATTTCTTGTAGCCATCCCTGTAGTACCTTCAGTTGTACTTTCATCACTGTAATATCTCTCTCTCAATCCTCATCACTTATTTTATCTTTGTGGCATTCTTTAGAATCTCTTTTATGATCCTCCATGGACATATTCTTCATGAGCTCATTCATGCGTGGTTGGTGATCTGCAACATGGCCTTCTCTTGTAGCAATCTCCTTTTGCTACTCAATACCCTATCAAGCTTCCTTTATGAGCTTGACCTCTTCCTAGGTATTCTTTTGGTTCACTCACTTGAACCTGTTGTTCCTTTGGCTACTACACTCAGTCGCCTTCCTTCTTTTAGAAATCTTTACCAGCTCCTCCATCACTACTTCTTAATACTTGGATCTTTCTTTTTTGAGATATTTTATCTTGTCTGCAACCAGAGTTTTCAAACCATATTAAAATAAAACACACTATCTCATCTTCAAGATTTTCA
Source organism: Pinus albicaulis (assembly GCA_034641835.2). Lineage (NCBI taxonomy): Eukaryota > Viridiplantae > Streptophyta > Pinopsida > Pinales > Pinaceae > Pinus > Pinus albicaulis. Next base: position 114,561,677 of record CM076576.1, read on the forward strand.
CATGACCTTGTTCTCCCATTCACTAGTACTTTGAATGGACTATTCTCATTTATTTCTGCAAATGTCTGTTACACATTAACTCTGTGCATCTGCTGCTTATAAGATATAATATCTTATCTCCTCTTACTTCCTCCATGCATTCTGTAAAATTCTAATTTAATTAAAAAAAAAAAAAATTAACCTTCAAAAGAGATTTTGCTAGCTCTGATACGATCTGACGCATCCTAAGCTACGTAAACCCACAACACATGAAAATAAACCAAAATATCTACAAAAATTATCACCATTTCTCATTCGGAAACTATTACATATGGTACAACATACCCATAATAATCATATGAATTATTGACACATGTAAGCGTTCCAAAACTGTGGAAATTCCTTCATCATAATTATGTATACAAACTATATGAAAATATCCACCTTGTGACAGTTTGTATTTATGAATTCAACTTTGGTTAAAATTCAAAGTGCCAAGATGTATTTGTATTGGGCCCATAGATATTAACCATACATTTTCCTAACCTCAATTATATGCATTATTAAATCCAACGGCTATGAATATGCCCGTCAGATCTGACGGCCTTCGCATCTCAATATGTACGATTCTTGAACTTCCTTTCACCCTCTGAAATAAGTGGTTTCCATATGCCATGTGGCACCTTCTAACCACTATCGCATTATCACAAGAATTACCACCTATAGTGATAAGGCAATGCGATAAACCCATGGTTGTTTTGTAAAACCGTTTCTTCATTCCTCTATGCCATTAATTCATGATTTCTTCCTTTATTCAATTCGTGGTTTCAAACAAAACCATATTCTAACCTGAATATGGAATTTTGCAACAATCATGCCAATTTCAAAGTACTATCCTTTGCAAACAACGTTTCTTCCACTATTCCATTGAATGGTCACACCATTTTAAAGATTTATCATGGGTCCATTCTACTCATCCAAGTTTTTGTTGCACATTTCGACCAGGAACTTTGTCCCTCAACCTGATATCATTACTATTCTTCTATAAGTTCTAAAACTTATATTTCTTACCTATATACACATCTGGAACATATGATTCCAAGTCTAATTTCTTCTCCACACAGTATACTCAGGATATCGATTGAAGAGTCATTTCCTCTTCTATGTCATCGATCCATTCTATGATCAATGACTGAGATTTGACACACGCAATTTCACATAGGATTTTAATATAAATTGAATATGTGATCTGTTTAAAACACACAGTCTCAAATATTCATAAAACCTGTAACTCAATACACCATGGCATAAACATAAACTTCAGCTATTTCCAAATTCGAATACTCTGTTTATCCCATTTCTTTCATTATGCAATCTCTCTGATTTATTCATAAATCATAACTCAACAATAAAATAATTACATAAAAAAATTTCCTCTGGCCTGATCTTCTGTATCAATGGCCTTTTCTCTAATCTACCTGTAGGCTTACAAAAACAAACTCCTATCTCTCTAAATATTGAATCTTTCCTTCATGTCTTTGGGGCTTACAATTTATACAAATGGTTCTGAAACCAATTTTGGTTTCAGATCTTTTATCTTCTCAACAAATTCCTAAGAATCATATAAGTCCTAAAATCTCTTCTTTATCCCTAAGGATCCTCTATAATCCACAAAATCATGAAACCAATTCCTAATTTAGGATTTAAAAATAATTCTCAAATCTCTCAACCTTTCAACTATCCTAATTCTCTCATATTCTCTTTCGAGAACATTTAAAAAATTCCTCTCAATATTTAATTAGTCCATATTCTAAATATCTCTCACTAAATCACTCAAAATCTTAATAAATATATTAATTTATTACATAAGAATCCAATTTCTTAGAAAATACAAGACCCCCTATATCTATTAAAATACAAAGAATTTTCTGAGCCTAATGCTCCTACATCAATGTTCCCCATGGGATGCTTTGAAATTTTTTCTAATATTTCAGTTTTAATCCTTTTATCATCCTATATTACAAATTATTGATGTAAATCATACACAATTTTTTCTTTCATATACATTCATGGGATTTCTCCCTCATGTGCTTGTAAGCATATTAATAGTTCATACTCGACATGTTACTATAATTTAGTTTTTTTTTATAACTTGTAACATGAACTACTATCAACTTCATCCACAACAATTTATTTAGTACATTTGACATATAAGGTCCGGTGGAGTATTAATAGACAATAGTTCTATTCCAACTGGAGAGTAATTAGTTACCTTATTATACCCCCATATAGCAGCTATACTTATTATTGGCTCGAGGAAAGATTCCTTACTATATTCCCAAGATGGCTTACAATTAATGGTCTATTTATTAGATAACGACATTCCTCCAATATATTACACATTTTCAAGTTCCAAAACAATCACTTCAACTTACCATTTTCATGGTAAATATTATCTTACCAAATTGGTGTCACACTAATCATATTTATTACCATCATCAATTTATTTAAGTGCAAGGAATTTTTCCCTTCTTTATTTTTTTCCTAGACCATTCAAGGAACCACTTATAATAATACTTACATGCTTACCATCATTTCAAATAATAAATTACATTACCAATTTACCACTGTACTACTTTGACACATATTTCCTATGGGTGTTTAGAACCCTCAACTTCAGTTTACATCTCCTTCTGGTACTAAAATTTATTTGTTAAGGTGTCTGGGGTCACATGTGCCACGACTATATCCTTTCCTCTTTCATCGTTCATGGCTTCCATTTATCTCAATGTCTCATGTTAGTGTAGTTTTCTTCACATGTTGATTTTTGTTTTCTAAGAAAAATTTCGCAACTTTTTCATTTGGTCTTGTTATATATGTAAAAAAATTTGGTTTTCCACTACACTTCCCATGGAATTTAGCACGCAACCAATCCTATTTATCCTTTTACATCCACTTATTCTAATATTTACATATTGTATTAAAATTACCAAACTTTTCGATCAATCACACTTCTCTTATCACCTTGTTTTTATCCTATTAACTTTCTATTTGAGAAGTGATTATATAATAAACCATTTAACGAATCATTTCATGACTCAATATTGCGAGTTTATAACCCACGAGTCCTTAAGATTATGTGTTCACAAGATGCAATAATTTGAAACAATATCTGGGTCTATATTTTCAAGGTCATTGTATTTTTTAAAAAGATTGTATGTTCTTGAAAATAACTCTAATTTCGCTCACCTTATACTTACCATTTTGTAAAGTGGATACCCTTCAGGATTCAACATCCCTCTTCTAATATGATTCATGTATATTTTCTATCTTGAAGCATGTTATGTTACTTTAAACTCAAAACTCAATGATGTTTCTTCATTATGTCTGAGAATAATCTTCCTTCATCACAAGTTATCACAAATTACCTCTTGCTATCACTAAGTTCGTACAGATGGGTTGCTCCACCAAACAACCTAGTGTAACTCTTTCAAACCAACTTTTGACTGAAAATTAGCCTTTTTAACCTGAGAGGGCTCTCTCAAAAGATAAATATGATTTGTTCAAATATAATTCAATTAGATGGCTAACTCTGTAATAGTGTCTTGAATGTATTTGTATGTAGGTGAAAAAAGTATTTGGTTTACTACCATTGGGCTTATGGAGTCAGTGATAGGAAACTCAGTGACATGGTTCTCCATGTGGAAGTTGAGGCATGTGGATGTTTTAATGAAAGGAAAACACACACAGATATAAAATAGATTAATGCTTAAAGGAATTCATAGAATGATGTACATGAATTCTGAGTAATCATACATTAAGATACTGAAAGAAAAATAGCAATATACATAGGACAAATGCTTATGAAAACATCAGATGAATCTCAGGTGAAGAAGAAAGCTGATAGCCACTATATATTACTGATCATAAATATTTTACAATAGTAGTAGCATAAAATAATGTCTTTCAACCTTCTATTCTTCAAAATCCTTCCTATTAATAGGCCTTAGTCACTTTACATTGGATCTGCCTACATGGCTAGATCATCGAACTACTTTGCATGACACCTATCGTAACAAGAAACAAAATACATGGGAATGAAACTGACACCTACTAACTTTATGACTTAGAGACCTATTAGGAATTTTCCACTCATTTATTACATTCACTAACTAAAAAAAATGCATATTTACATCGAAGATGGTTATGTTCTTAAGTGGCACTAACCATGATCAAGACATTAATGCCCCAACTAAATTAGGAAACCAATCATCCTATTTTTAAGGTCGTGGTGTCACGATAGTTGTTGATTGTCTTTATGTTGAGCTGGTGAAATAGACAGCCTTGTCGAAGACAAAACCTCTACTAGAATATTCCTTTGTTACTCTTTAAACTCTCCATGTGGTTGGCTGAACTCTAATGAACCATCAAAACACAAAATTTCTACGAAAAGTTTCTCACTGCAGAAATAGGGGAATCAAGGCAATTTCGTAGAGAATTTTAGTAGCAAATTGACTTCACCCATCTATGTCACTTTTTAGCCCTCTTTGATGATTTGAAGACGTTTTTTGAATTTAATGAGCTGAATAAAAATTTTATCCCTCCTTGATTTTAACCATAGCTGCAATTTTAAGAAAAAAGTCACCTAGAATGATTTCATAGAGAAATCTGGGCTTCAAGCCTCGGATTCGCTACGAAATTTCCTAATTGGAAAAAAACTCAAAAATTTTCCTTCTTCAAAAAATTTCCTATGGATCTGCAAATGCTAATTATGAAGGATGCAAAAAATGTAAAAAACGAAATTGGTCTACTATTCAAGCTTTGGAACCTTCTCCTTTGGCAGTAGGAACTTGAATACCTTCAGGTTCATTTATGACTGTGATTTTGAGACCCTTTTTATTTAACTATGCCTGTATCATTTCTAGTTTCTCTTCTAGCTCTTTGACCTGACCTTTTAGTTTCTTCCTTTCAGCTTGTAACCATAGTTTTCTATTTCTTGTGTGCTTCATTACCCTTCTCAAAGGAAGTGTCCTTTTTAGAAGCTTTTTGGCATTGGTTAATGACTCATAATATTGATTTAGTTGGTCATTTACCTTTTTTTTGAAATATTCCATCATCTTCATGTTTACCTTGGCTTCCTGCAACTCCAATTTGGTCTCAATAGCCTCTTCTCTAGCCTCTCTCAATTACTCTTTTAACACTTTCACTTCAGTTTTCGCAACCATTTTCTCCTTACTCTTCCTTTGCACAATTATCTCCTTTGCAGCTGGAGACAAATCAATGATATCTTCTGTAATAGGCTGATTTTCTTTGTTAGTAACCTCTATCTTCTTATTTTCCATGACACCCTTGGAAAGTTGTAGCCTAGGGAGTGGTTTCCTTGGCTAAAATATGAAGCCTACATCTTCTCTTGCAAAACCAAACTTTTTAGCAGGCATACCTTTCTTTTTCTTATTTTCACCTTTAATATATTCATCTCTAACCACTAGAGTCTCCTCAATGTCTATAACTTGAAGAATGTCTTTAAGGTTTCCCTTTTCAATTTTTTGACTTCTGGTTACCCTTCCATGGATTTTCTTACTAATATTTTGTTTTTTGATTGCAGGTGTAGGCTGTGGAGTTTTTATCTCTTTTACAGACCCTATTTCAATATCCATTGGCTCTATAATAGGCTTTATCTCCTCCTCATTGACACCCCATGTCTCAGCTGCAGGTTTGTCACTCTTGTTTGAAGGAGTGGCTTTTGAAATTGGAGTTTTCTTGGGTGTTACTGAATCAATATTGTAACCACTAAGAAAAATAAAGGTATCCCAATCTCTATTTAGTTTCTTCAAGTCCTCCAGCACCAGTTGTTTAATCAAACCATGGTGGAATATTGAGCTCTCACTTATTTCTAGCATGGCCTGAACCTTGTCTGACATCTTCCCAAAGCTCCTAAACTATAAAAAAGGAAGATCAAGAGACTTCTTACCGTTGAAGTGAAACAAAAGCCTGAAATGGTACAGGTAGACCATATGAAATCTCCCCTCACAAGTAAATTAATTTTGAATTACAAACAACAATTTGGAGTAATTTTCTTTCATGTAGCTCCTTGGAATTCTAGAAGTCATATATGTTCCAACGTGCTCTGGTTTAATAAATTCATCACAATTCTACATCTTAAACTTAGTGGCTTTAAACCACTCTTCACCTTCTCTTGGTATCTCTGTGGCTGCAGAAATTGTCTTTGGTGACACTTCAATGCTTAGCACCCCCACCTTTGAAGTTGTACCTATGAAATTTACTACGAAATATTTTGATATCTGAGCATGAAAACCTTGAATTTTTTGACAGAATTTTAGGCATCGAATGTTGCTGAAAGCTTCTACAAAGTTGGGGTCTTCATTTAGCAGCTTGAGATCCATAGGTTATTGTTAGTGTAAACCCCAGAGGCACCCAAAGCTACTCAAGCGTTGAGGACAACACTTTTTTGTAGGAGAGGGGCATGTTAGGTCCCTATATTACTAGTATAGTCCCTTATTGTTATTAGTGTAACCCCATTATTTTTATTATTGTACCCTTGTAACCCCCATTTTGTTATTATTGTGCCCCTAAATTATTGTTAGGTTTGCTAGGATTATATCAGGCCCACTAGGATTACATTATGGCCACATGGACTCCTATATATAGAAAGGAGGTTTTGTAAATTGTATCATCCAAGAATTTTTCATTTATGTAATGTATTGAAGGTTGCCCCCTCGAAGTGGCTTATTTCTAAGGTGTTGATATCTCTTTTCTTCTATTTTTGGAGCTGGTTACTCAACATTTGGTATCAGAGCTTTGGATTCTAGGGTTTCGCTGCTCCAAACAGGTCATCGTGGAATTTTAGCTATCAATTTTTTTCTACGAAGTTTCAGAAGCTAAAATTTTTAAGGTGCGAAGCCGAAATCCTGAGGAATATTTTCTAAAACTTTCAGAGTTTGGTTCGTAATATTTTCGGAGATATCATATGTGGAAGTTAGGTCTTTTTTCAGGTTCCTAAACAGGTCATCGTGGCATTTGCACTATAAAATTTTGTCTACGAAGGGTAAGAATCTGAAATTCATATGGTTTGAAGCTAAAATCCTGAGGAAATTCTTCAAAAAATTTCAGAGCTTGGTTCACAATATTTTTGGAGATATGATCTGTGGAAGGTAGTACTTTTTCAAGATCTTGAATTTCATCTCAAAGAGGTGATCGTGGGAAAATTTCAATAACTCTCTCTCTTGGCATCGGATTGGAGTGCCGTAAAAAGTGGTCGCAATTAAACATACTTTAGTTTCTTGGCTATCAATTTCAGAGACAAAGGACGAAAAAGTGACACATGGCAAGTCGTACAAGTTCTCTCTACTGAACCAGTCCAAAATTAGGTCATTGTGGGAGATTGGACACAACTTTGTCTTGGAGAATCCAAATCAGGTCAGACTTGTGGCATTCGAAAGATAATTCAGAGGGAAACGTTGATACTGAAATTCAAATATTTAAGTGCTTCAATCATAGAGATTATCCAATTTCAATATCGAGCTCCTCAAAAGCAAGAAAAAGGTGTGTATATTTTTTTTCTTTCCAAATTGCATAAGTCTTCTTTGAAGAATCAATTTGAATTGATTCCAAGGGCATATTGTAGAATATATAGCAATATTGGGTTCTAAAATATGCCCTGTAAAAATAATTCAACACCCATTAAGCCTTCGGAAGGCTCTACTATGACTCATGAAGATGAAGAATTGCAACATGATCTATCAAAATTACAAGAGCAAGTGCAACAAATTTCACTCTCACAAAGAGCAACAAAAAATGAAATGGAATTTTTGAAGAAAGGCGTGGAAGTGAAGATGGACGGTTTGAAGAAAGGAATGGAAGCTAAGATGGATGGTGTGGAAGCTAAGATGGATGGCCTGGAAGCTGGCATGGAAGCTAAGATGGATGACATGAAAGACAACATGGAAAACATGAAGAATGATCTCAAAGCAGACATCGAAGGTTTGACAAAGTTGATACAAGAAATTTTTCCTAATGGTGAAAAGATAGTAGAAGAACCTCATGATGAGAACAAAATAAATGTTAATCATGATTTCATAAACTCTAACGTTGGTGGGAAGAACCACCATATTCCAAAAAGGGATATGAGGAAGTTTGATGGAAAGGATCCTGTAACATGGATACTACAGATGGAGCAATATTTTGATCTCCATAACATGCAAAACACACAAAAGGTACGCATTGCAAATTTACATTTAGAACAAAATACATTTGTATGGTATCGATGGCTTTGCTCCCGTAAAAAAATTGTCACTTGGTCAATTTTTACAAAAGAAATGATAGCACATTATGATGATATAAAGAGAAACACCTTCTTTAGCCAATTGATAAATCTCAAACAAAAGGGTTTAGTGGGGCAGCACATTGAGGAATTCCAAAAATTGAATATAAGGGTAACTGATATTCCAGAGGAACACAAGATCGATCTCTTCATAGGCACTTTAAAGGATAATATCCAACATGAAGTTCGCGTTTTGGAACCAGATTCATTGGAGAAGGCATTCAAGTTGGCAAGAAAAGTTGAATGTAAAATAATGGCGACAAGGAAGCCTACCACTCAATTCTATAAAGAAGGAAGTGTTGCTACGCCTATATTTCCACAACCTACAAGGTTGACACCACAAAAATTGGAAGAAAAAGAGCAAAAGGGCTTTGCTACAGTTGTGATAGAAAATACACTAAAGGTCATAAGTGTGCTGAGAAGAAATTATTTTACATAGATTGTGAAGAGGAAGAAGAAAATGAACAAGAAGAGCATATACACCAGGAACCAACCCTAGAAGAGGAAGAAATGAATCCGACCATATCGTGTAATGCACTGGCAGGAATTACCACTCCTCAAACTCTCAAGATACAAGGACAAATCAAGAAGAAAAGGTAATAGTGTTGATTGATTCAGGTAGCACCCATAATTTTATTCATTGTAAGGTAGCCAAGGAATTAAATTGTTTCCTATACCCAGCACCATAATTTCAAGTGATGGTTGCAAATGGAGGAACTATAAATTGCTCTGGAAAATGCCATAATATCAAGCTAACCATGGGGGAATATGTATTGACTAGTCCAATGCTTTCCATTCCTATGGGAGGTGCTGATGTTGTACTAGGAGTACAATGGTTACAACCTTTGGGGACGGTAGCTTTTAATTTTCAAGAACTTTTCTTGAAATTTTTTTCAGAAGGAAAGGAAGTCGAATTACGGGGTATTGTAGGGAATCCGAGAAAGATAATAAGCTCTAATGTCATGACAAAGCTTCTAAAGAAAGAAAAACGAGGCGTAATTGCACAATTATGCTCACTAGAAGTTCCAACATCAAAATCATCTATTTCTGCAGATCTCTAACAAGTCTTGGACAATCATTCCAAGGTGTTTGAAACTCCCAAAGGACTCCCACCTATTCGCAATCATGATCATGCTATTCATCTAATTCCAGGAAGTGTTCCTCCAAACATCATTCCTTATAGATATCCTTACGTCCAAAAGAGCGAAATTGAATGTATGATTGCAGAAACGTTAGAGGCGGGTATAATTCAACCTAGTCAAAGTTCTTTCTCCGCTCTTGTAGTATTGGTACACAAGAAGGATGGATCATGGCGAATGTGTCCGGATTATAGGGAGCTCAATAAGCTCACCATTAAAGATAAATTTCCCATTCCCGTGATTGATGAATTTTTGGATGAATTACATGGAGAAATTTATTTTACCAAGTTGGATCTTCGTTCAGGATATCATCAAATTAGAATGAAGACTGAAGATATTCCAAAAACAGTATTTCAAACTCATGAGGGTCATTATGAATTTTTGGTCATGCCTTTTGGCCTTACCAATGCACCTTCTACATTTCAAGGGTTGATGAATTCCATTTTCAAACCCTTCCTTAGAAAATTTGTGCTTGTATTTTTTGATGATATACTAATCTATAGCAAGTCTTGGAAGGATCATGTTGAACATGTTGACAGGGTGCTCAAACTATTGCAGGATAAACAATTATATGCAAAAACATCCAAATGTTTCTTTGGAGTACAAGAGGTGGAATATTTGGGTCATATTGCATCTCACGAGGGTGTTAAAGTAGACCCTAACAAAATTAAAGCCATTAAGGAATGGAAAGTCCCGACAACCATAAAGCAGTTGCGAGGATTTCTTGGGTTAACAGGGTATTATCGCAAGTTTGTTAAGAATTATGGGAGAATAGCAGCACCTCTAACAACATTATTGAAGAAAGATGCATTTTCATGGACTCCTCAAGCAACTAAGGCCTTTGAACGTCTTAAAGAGGCAATGTGCCTAGCACCGGTCTTAGCTACACCAGACTTCACAAAAACCTTTATTGTGGAATGTGATGCCTCAGGAAATGGAATTGGTGCAGTTTTAATGAAGGAAGGAAGACCCATTGCTTTTGAAAGTCGTCCAATCAAAGGAAAGTATTTACAGAAACCTATTTATGAGAAGGAAATGTTAGCAATACTGCATGCACTAAAGAAATGGAGAACGTACCTAATGGGAAGACACTTCAAGGTAAAAACTGATCATGATAGTCTGAAACACTTTTTGGAACAAAGACTATCTTCAGAAGAGCAGCAAAAATGGGTCACAAAGATGTTGGGTTATGACTTTGAAATAATCTACAAAAAAGGAAAGTTTAATGTTGTTGCAGATGCACTCTCAAGAAAGAATGAAGAGGTGGAAGCATTGCTTTGTGCCATTTCTATTATCCAACTATATTGGATAACCGAAGCAAGAGATGAATGGAAGAAGGACAAAGATGTATGGACACTCATTCAAAAGTTGCAGCAAGATCCTAGTACATCTGATACATTTAGTTGGAAAAATGATTCCTTATGGTACAGAGATCGCTTATATCTTTGTAAGAATTCCCAACTAAAACAAAAGATTCTTCTGGAATTGCACACTTCTCCTTTAGGAGGACACTCAGGATTTTTAAAAACTTACCACAGGGTGAGGAAAGAATTTTTTTGGGATGGCCTTAAATCTGATATTCAAAAGTTTGTGGCGGAATGTTTGGTTTGCCAGCAGAATAAAGTGGAGACAATTAAGACCCCGGGACTTCTACAACCTTTATCCATTCCAAGTCAACGTTGGAAGGAGATTTCAATGGATTTTATCACAGGTTTACCTAAGTCCGAAGGAAAGAATGTCATCATGGTGGTAGTTGATAGACTTACCAAGTATGCACACTTTTGTGCATTGTCTCATCCATTTAAAGCAAGTACAGTTGCTACTACATTTGTGGACAGAATTCAAAAGCTACATGGAAGCCCAAGGGTTATTGTGAGCGACAGAGATCCCATTTTTACGGGAAATTTTTGGACGGAGTTATTTTCTTGTTTGGGTACTCAATTAGCTCATAGCTCATCTTATCATCCTCAATCTGATGGTCAAACTATGATCCAGATTTATGCAGGAATGCAACAGAATAAACATATAACCATAAATACAGAGATGCAATGGAAATAACACTTCATTTAGTTAATATCAAAGAACTGAAATTTGCTTACAGACAGAATGGAAATAAAACTAGCTAGGGCGCTGGTAGCTATCTCTGAGAAGTGATGTGGCGGCTACAGGCCTCTGAACTGAGTTACAATGAGGCTCGAGGGCCTATTTATTATTTAGAAACAATGGGAAATCCTAAACAGCCAAAACCCTAACCCTAGGAGATGAAGCGCCAAAACTATGGGCCCCGTTTGGGTAAATTGGTGTTTCAACTTCCCAGGGGCATAACTTTGGCATACGATCTCCGTTTGACGCATACCATACCTCGTTAGAAAGATATATCCGAGGACTACAAATTTGGAATGAGCAACATTGGCAACATTGGTCTATGGACCCATGTTGCTCTCTGTTTTCCCAAAAAACGTCGTTTAGGGCCTCAAAACGGCTCCGGAAGTTTAGGACCCGAAAAACTGCTAAAAATAGTAAATTGTGCCGAAACTGAAAAACTGAAATAGACAATGGTGGGGCCCCAAGTGGAATAGGCGAGTGACCACCAATATCCACCCTGATCATTTCCCCCCTAGGGAAGCAATGGTCCCCATTGCGTTAAGTTCCTCCATGAGATGAGGAAATTTCTACGAACTTGGTCCCCCGGTGAACCACTGGTGGTGAGTTACGCCACAAACCCTCGATATAGTTGGATCTTCTATCAAGCAGTGTTCTTGATTTGCATGTCCATGATACAATCTCGTGGTGGCCTCGTCTGATCTGGCCTGAATTAACTCGTTGGTGTGAGTTGTTCCCGCAATGTTCAAGGTGTCCAAGAGAGGTGGGAAGTAAGGACGAAGGCTTCATCCATATTGAAGATCGGGTGCACTCAAGGAATGGGTGAATACTCGAGGATCAAAGAAATTGGCCCCTACAAATTGGGTGATGGTGTATGGCCCATATCTAGCGGCAAAGCTGCGGTGGTCCAAGTAGGCGCTCCTTCAAATGGCTTTCATACTTTGTCGCCCACCCGGGAAGTTGTGGCACCAAGCATCATGGCGCTGCTTGTACTTCGCATTAGCTCTGTCCAATATATCATGAACCTGTTGGCGGATGTTTTGAATGCGCTCGATGAAGCTACTTGCTTTGTCAACTTGAGACTGGACGTGCGCTGAATCGGCCTGAGCAGCTGCAAATGGCATGGCTACGTCAATGGGACATAGTGGCTGGAATCCCAAGCCCACCTGAAAGGGGCTATGGCCAATTGAACCGTGGAGAGCCCGGTTATAACTATGTTGTACATAAGGGAGGCTCTCGTCCCATGTGCGTGGATGCTTTGAATTGTACATGCGCAGAATGTGTACAATCATTTTGTTGACGACCTCTGTCTGGCCATCTGTTTGGGGATGGAAAGCTGTGGACTTGGTGAGCTTGGTATCCAACATCGACCAGAGGCTGGACCAAAATGTGCTAAGGAACCCACTATCCCGATCTAATATGATAGACTGTGGGATCCCAAAGTGCACCCACACTCATTCAAAGAAGAGTTTAGCAGTGACTTCTGCTGTGATATTCTTCTTACAGGCTGCCATAATGGCCATCTTTGAGAATCTGTTGACGACCACAAAAACATAGTCATTTCCTTGCTTAGTAGAAGGCAGGCCCGACATGTAATCCATGGAGATGGATTCCCAAAGTCGACTAGGGGTAGGTACAGTAGTATATAGGCCTTGCTTCTTGATGGTCGGTTTGGCAATGGCACAAGCAGTGCAGGATCTGATGTGCTTCTCGACATCCTTTCGAAGGTTCGGCCAATAGAAATACTTCTGTAGGATTGCTACTGTTTTCTCGACCCCAAAATGCCCAGCGACTCGACTATAGTGTGCTTCCCATATCATCTTGACACGCTCGCTTGAAGGAACACAAAGGTGTCCCATGTGACATAAAAGTGCATCTTGGAGGTGAAAATTTGGAACTTGCGTACCCCCCAAGAGTGCCTTGTAAGTTTGGCCGAATTTTGGGTCACTCTCATAGAGAAGTGGCCAATCAAAAGTCTCGTGCCCACAAGAGTTGAGCACAGTGGTGAGCGCCACGATCGGTGGTCGGCTGAGGCAGTTTGCAACATGATTGGTGCTACCCTTCTTGTACTTGATGTTCAAATGAAACTGTTGCAGATATGTGGACAACTTCTGATGGCGATCATTCTGCAACGTCCCTTGTGTCTGTATGAACTGCAGGGGCCTGTGGTCTGTGTGGATGATTGTTTCCTTCCCTAAAATGTAATTCTTCCATTGTCGACAAGCTTGCATAATGGAGTACATTTCTTTGTCATATTTGGGGTACTTGCGAACTATGTCAAACAATGTATCATTGTGAAATGCCACTGGATGTCCCTGTTGAGTAAGAACTACTCCAATAGCATAGTTAGAGGCATCTGTCTCGATATCAAATGGCTGTTGCAAGTCTGGTAAAGTGAGCACTGGGGCAGAACAGAGGCGATTTTTCAATTCTGTGAACGCCTTCTGTTGAGGTTCCGACCAAAAAAAAATTTCTCTCGCTCCTCCTTTGGTGACTTGACTCAAGGGCCAAGTGATATGAGAGAATCCCAACACGAACCTCTGGTAGAAATTAGCAAGACCCAGAAAGCTGCGAAGCTCTGTTATAGTGGTTGGGGCTGGCCAATCCCGAATGACTTGGATCTTGGCTGGATCCACATGCACCCCTCTTTCATCAATAATGTATCCCAGATATTGAACCTGGGTCATGCCAAACGTGCACTTCTCCAAATTGGCACACAACTTGTGTTGCCGCAGTGTTTGGAGGACTTGTCGGATGTGGTGAAGGTGCTCTTCCCAAGTCTGGCTGAAGATCAGAATGTCATCCAAGTACACCACTACAAATGAATTGGTGAATGGCCGCAAGATGTCATCCATCATCCTCATGAAGGTGGCGGGAGCATTCGTCAACCCGAAAGGCATGACCAGCTATTCGAAAAGGCCTTCCTTGGCTTTGAAGGCAGTCTTCCACACATCGGAGGGTTCAATTGGTACCTGGTGATACCCAGACTTCAGGTCGATCTTGCTGAAATATTTTGCACCTTTGAGTTGGTCCAGAAGGTCGTCAATCCGTGGGATTGGGTACCTATTCCGGACAGTGATCTTGTTCAGCGCCCGATAGTCAATACAGAGTCTCCACGTCCCATCCTTCTTCTGTACCAACACGATCGGGCTCCCACAGGGTGATGAACTTGGTTTGATGTGACCTTTCTGCAACAGCTCCTGAATCTGCCTCTTGATTTCATCATTCTCCGGAACAGAGCGCCGATAGATCAGTCCATTAGGTAGCGGCGCACCGGGGGTCAGATCAATCGGGTGCTTGACCTGACAGTGCAGAGGAACCCCTGTGGGTGAGGTGAATATGTCCCCGTACTCCTCCACAAACTTATCCATTTGTTGTTGTTGTGCAGAGGAGCCCTGTCTGGAGGTCGTGGCCACAGTCTTCTTCTTGCCCTGGGGGCGGATCATCAGGAAAACGAATTTCCTGGTTTGGGAAATGAGCTTACTACATTGTTTTGCAGTAACCAAAGAGATAGCGGCAGGAGGTGGTACCTCTGGTATCCCGTACAACTTATTTCCCAAAGTAACAATAACAGCACGAGGTCGAGACTCATACACAGCATGACGCTTCCACAAGTATGGTTGTCCTAATAATACATCAGAAACATCAATAGGAGCAACGCCACATAATACCTCATCCGTGAAGGGCTTGATGCTATAGGGAAGGCGACACTGCTGGCTGACGCGGAGATCTCGTCCTTGGTGAAGCCACCCGATGGTGTATGGATGTGGGTGAGCCGTGGTCGGCAAGCCCAACCGCTTCACGGCGTCTGCTGAAATGAGGTTCTTTTGGCTCCCATTGTCGACAATGAACTGTACCGGGGAGCCCTTTACCCACATCTGGGAGTGGAAGAGACGTTCCTCCTCCTCTGGATCTTCCGGTTCCTCCTTTTGGATCTTTGCAGTGGCAACAGTGGCGTTGGGCTCCGCATCAATAATCTGTTTCCCTTTTTCATTCGCCTTTTCAGGTTCTAATTCGGAGTCAGAGCATGCATCTGACTCAGAAGCCCTCATCTCGGCCACTAGCGACTGCTTCGCCCGACACTCACTTGTGTTGTGAGTGGAGCTCTTATGGAACTCACACCACTTTCCCGTGTCCTTCTTTGGCTTTGCGGTGCTGTTCTTTTCTTGTGGCTTTGATGAGTTGTCTTTAGCCGCCATTACTTAGCTCTGTCCTTTGTTCTGCGGTTTGGAAGCACCTTTTCCTTGCTTTTGATTCGCAGATCCAAAGTCTCGCTTCTTCTGTTTGAATTTCTGCTCAATCTTGGCAGCATACCGGTATGCCGTACCAAGCGAGGAGATGTCGAGGAACTCCATTTCCTCCTGAATGTATCTGTGCAGACAAATGCGATACTTTAGCACCAAATGTTTCTCTGAATCTTTGATACCCAACTTTGTGCGCAGGGTATGGAACAGATTCGTCAGCTCGTGCACATCTTAATCCCTTTGTTGTCGCAGTGTGGTCCATTGTATGTACTTGTCCTCATAGCTCCCCATGGGATAGTACTGTTCCTTGACGGCGTCTCGGAAAGAATTCCAAGTTGGTACGGCCGAGAATAGAGAGGGTTATGTCTGGTCCTTGTTCTCGCAGTAGGTTTCCCACCAGTCCTTAACATGGGGGGTAGCTTTGAGGAGTGCAAAAATAATCTTCTCCCGGTCTGAAAAGTCATGAACAGAGAAATATCCTTCTAATAGATTCAACCATCTATCTACGGCATCTGCGTCTATTCGACCCTCAAATATGGGAATGTCAAAATTTACTTGTACCTTAAAGGGAGTTGCAACTCCAGAGTGGCTACTGGATGCAGATGCGCCGCCGGTGGGCAGTCGTTGAAGGATCTGAGCAAAGCTATCCATCATCGCGTTCCTTTATTTTTCGAGGGCCTCCTCGAGCAATATTTTGATAGGATCTCCTGCTCCCTCATCTTTCTTTTCGTCCCCCATGGGCGTCCGTCGAGGTTTGCGAGGCTGATCTTGCAAAGGTTCCACCAAATCGAGCCCTAGCTCCTTATACCCCGACCTCGTTGGGGACATGCAAAGAAGGATCGAGAAAAAGCAAACCCCTCTGATACCACTGATCCGGACTTATGCAGGAACGCAACAGAATAAACATATAACCATAAATACAGATATGCAGCGGAAATAACACTTCATTTCGTTAATATCAAAGAACTGAAATTTGCTTACAGACAGAATGGAAATAAAACTAGCTAGGGCGCTGGTAGCTATCTCTGAGAAGAGATGTGGCGGCTACAGGCCTCTGAACCGAGTTACAATGAGGCTCGAGGGCCTATTTATTATTTAGAAACAATGGGAAATCCTAAACAGCCAAAACCCTAACCCTAGGAGATGAAGCACCAAAACTATGGGCCCCGTTTGGGTAAATTGGTGTTTCAACTTCCCAGGGACGTAACTTTGGCATACGATCTTCGTTTGATGTGTACCATACCTCGTTAGAAATATCTATTTGAGGAATACAAATTTGGAATGAGCAACATCAGTCTATGGATCCATGTTGCTCTCCGTTTTCCCAAAAAACGTCGTTTAGGGCCTCAAAACAGCTCCGGAAGTTTAGGACCCGAAAAACTGCTAAAAATAGTAAACTATGCCGAAACTGAAAAACTGAAATAGAAAATGGTGGAGCCCCAAGTGGAATAGGCGGGTGACCACCAATATCCACCTAGATCAAACTTCGAGATAGTAAATAAATGTTTGGAAGGATATCTTCGTTGTTTTGTATCTGATAAACAAACACAATGGGCCAAGTGGTTACCTCTCGTTGAATGGTGGTATAACACTTCCTTCCATACTGCAACAAAAATGACCCCATTTATGGCACTTTATGGATATTATCCACCATCCATCACATCATCTTTAAGGGAAAATTCGAAGGTTCAAGCAGTGGAAGATCACATCGAGCATCAGCAAGAAGTTCTCCAACTCTTAAAGGATAACCTGAATTTAGCACAAAATCGAATGAAACAACAGGCAGATCAACATCGCAGCGAGAGAAGTTTTGATGTAGGAGATTGGGTATTTTTACGGCTACAACCATACAAACAAATATCCCTCAAGCAAGCTAAGAAGGATAATAAATTATCACCAAAGTACTATGGTCCTTACAAGGTGTTGCAAAATATTGGTACTATGGCATACAAATTGGAGCTTCTCGCTTCTTCGCGAGTGCATCCAGTTTTCCATGTTTCATGCTTAAAGAAGGTTATAGGTGAAAATCTTCCAGTTCAAACAATATTGCCAGAACTTGATGAGGAAGGAAAAATCATATTGGAACCTGAAGCGGTCACTGAAACAAGAACTCGACAGCTATGGAATCAATCAATTTCAGAGTATCTCATCAAGTGGAAGAACTTACCCACTGAAGATTCTACATGGGAGGATGAGAAGTTTATACAGAAGCACCCAGAGCTACTCAAGCGTTGAGGACAACACTTTTTTGTAGGAGAGGGGCATGTTAGGTCCCTATATTACTAGTATAGTCCCTTATTGTTATTAGTGTAACCCCCTTATTGTTATTATTGTACCCTTGTAACCCCCATTTTGTTATTATTGTGCCCTTAAATTATTATTGTTAGGTCGGCTAGGATTACATTGTGGCCCAGCAAGATTACATTATGGCTCCATGGACTCCTATATATAGAAAGGAGGTTTTGTAAATTGTATCATCCAAGAATTGTTTATGTAATGTATTGGAGGTTGCCCCCTCGAAGTGGCTTATTTCTAAGGCGTTGATATCTCTTTTCTTCTATTTTTGGAGTTCGTTACTCAACAATATCTTACGCGAGAGCCTTCGTTGTTTTTTTTCTTCTTCATGGCCATCTTCCTTTATAACCACACTTCCTTCTTGAAACTATGACACCTACAAGGAAAAATACTGAATAATGAGCTGCTTGCGGTGGGGCTAGACTCTTCAAGGATCATAATCAGCTGATGCATGCAAATATCGAAGGGAGGATGACAGAGAGGTGATTTGTAGGTGAGTTTAAAAAGATGAAATGCGAATATGGGAGGGATAATGACAAATGAGAGGAGTGAAGTGTAATTATGGATGGAACTCATTATTACGTAGGTGTGGATGACTCTAATAATTGATCACGTGACCTCACATTCACCCTA
Source organism: Pinus albicaulis (assembly GCA_034641835.2). Taxonomy (NCBI): domain Eukaryota; kingdom Viridiplantae; phylum Streptophyta; class Pinopsida; order Pinales; family Pinaceae; genus Pinus; species Pinus albicaulis. The sequence continues at coordinate 114,580,411 of CM076576.1, forward strand.
AACCTATAAAACTTGACAACTCATCATCCCCTTTATTGGTGCAGAAAAACATGATTCTACAACATTTTTAGTTATAAACCTAGCAAATTCTCTACGAACTAGTCAGGTGAGTCGATAGCGAAAAAAGCATGTTGGCAGTTATATTTGTTGCAGACTTGGGAAAAATCAGACACGTGGCCACTAGCTCAATATAAATCAATGCATGTAAACCTTTGGGAGATATTAATGGATTTGAAGACTTACGATAATGACTATTTCATGAATTTTCATCAATTTCATGAACCAATTTTTATGAGACAAAATGAGACCTAGGCTAATGATCCTATCAACCAAAAATTGAAATTTTATGTGTGATAACATCTCCATTTTGTTGCCTTTTAGGCATGGATTTTTTTTACCATGAAATTCCGCTACAATTCTCTTTTGCTTAACAATTTTATAAATTGATATATTTTTTATTGTTTGAAGAGGACTTGTTGACCTTGTTTTGAGTCCTAGCCTAATCCTTTCTAATTCTAATCTTCTTCTTTTTATTTGTCCCCTTTACTTGAAGAGGTCAAAAAGATTTTTCTTGAAAATATAACAACTATAGTATACAATTTTCTCACACAAGAAACATTGGAACCTTATCAATGGTATAAATTGTATATGATATCCCATACTAATGATATGTGTCAATTATTATACTATTGTGATCTTCAGTGACTTCTTCTATTAGAATATTTTTTTGTATGTAAGCTCATTAATACCCTTATCAGTTTAGAATTTATTTTCATCCATCATGAATCTTGTACCAATTGATTGTTATTACATATAATTTATTTATAATTGAGTTGTATAGTTGGAATTAGGCTTGTGTTCTTGTTATCATTACTGTGAGTTATTTATCATTTTATTGTTTAGAGTTTGATTCAATGAAAACAAATCCTCTCCTCCTATGAGTTACCCAAGATAACTCATTGGGTCATAATTATACTTATGTTATATATAGCTATTTTTAATTATAAGAGTATTTATTCAACATCCAACATATGTACAAGGAGTTAGTTATACTAATCAAGTGATTATATTTCTACCCATATATAACCTAACAATTAGGTATTACTAACTCGGAACCAAACAATCCATATTATATGTTTAATTTAAACATCTTTATTATATGTATTATAACTTTCAATTAGAAAAAAAAAAAAAAAAAATCTTGCAAATAAGAACAAGTAATCATTATATAACTAACCCTGAACCTCTCAGGGTGTAACACCCTACCATACATGTTAACATAACCATTTAATGTTTATTATTATTGTTTACCAGTATAATACATAATACTCTACTTGAATTACATACATACATATTTCCTGTTGTGTTTTACTCGTATACTTCCTTATCGTTACAAACCATAAATTTTCTTTTCTTTTCATTATCCCTTAGTCATAGGATGTGGTATACTATTTATAACCATCTGCTCTCCTAAGCGCCTAATGTGTATGTATATAGTTAAGAGTACCCCAACGATAATTCCAATTAGTATTATTTTTAAACTTAACATTCGTAATGAAACTTTTTCCTTTTCAGTATATGTAGGACACGATTCTTCACTTGTTATTGTCATGGCTTTGATACAAAAAATTATTTGATTTCTTATTATGGTTTGTTTCCATCTCTCAATCATCAATTTACTCCTTAGATTCAGTGTTATTTATAAACAATAAGGGTACAAACGTTCATTATATCTACAACCCTTCCTCCCCATTGGTATCAACATAATGTGTCAATAATTTCCCTTAACCAAGCCACAATGTTGAACCCTTCAACTCTAATACCACTTGTAACACACCTTTGTAATTTTTCTTTTATTATTTGTAATTTTATTTTGACCTTGACAACATTCTATCAAAACCTTACAGCTCTAAATTGGACACTATTGATTAATGTTTGGGAACATGTACACACATAATTATTTTCCCTATGAAATATTAATCATGTTGTTTCATGGATTTATTGTTATCTGCATTGTATTAACAAGTCGATGCTCTGAATAATCGTGAACACCCTTTTAAACTACCTTTGTGATGTTTCCACCAATGCTTGTCACTTGTCATCAATCTCTAAATTCTTTAGATCTATGGTAGTAAATGATTAGTTTTTCCAATCAACAACTACAATTTGGGTCGGCTGGTTAGAGTGTAGCAACCCCCTCGCCCCAACACCGCACCAAATCTCATTCATCTCTTCTACTTAGCCAAAATGGATCTACAATGATTCCATAGCTCTTTCCCTTTAGTGAAAATGGGTGACCTGACCTTCAGTAAGAAATATCCTACATTTTTGTTGAAACAAGGGTATCAGTTAATTAATTGTATGGTTTCCCACTGTTTTGATTTAATCCACTACTCACGCTGATGTGGAAGGAAGATTTTCCATGGCATTGCAATGTCCTTGGGAGGTCCAACCCTTTTCTGCGTTATTTTGGTCCTTTTTCAAGATTGAACGAAAGGTTAATTTCATGAAATTGCGCAAGAGTTATAAAGTAGGAATGCAATTTCGTGAACAGAAGGTTGACGAAGGGAGAAGTCATTTTTCAGGTATGCTAATATTTTGGTTTCTAGTCATATTAAGGCGTTACAGGCATTGATATATGTTATATTAAATTTCTGGTGTTAATTTCTTCACAGGTGAATTTCTCACCATGGTTTGGTGGCCGGGCTTCCCTACTAATCACTGCCCCTTTTTTTTCCTCTCCAGGTTACGACATGGACTCATTAAGGGTCTTTACAATCATTTAAAATAAAATACTTTTGATGTACCAGAATACCCTATAACTTAGGGTTTCATTGTTTGATGGTAACATTTCATTATATATATATATATATATATATTTTAATGAAGTTGTCATGTTTTAGAAATGACTGTTATTATCCCCTTATGTTTTTATTATTCACCTGCTCTTTAAGTTTCTCCATACCGGTAGTCGTGATGGAGATCCTCGATCGAAACTTTCGGTTTTTAGCACTCCAATTTATAGGTACACAATTACCTTTTGAGATGTAAGGTTTTCTCTGTTATCACTAATTTTATTGGATGCATTTTACCTAAATAAGCCCAGTACTACTTGTCTTCCAGGATTGGAAGAATGAATATACTTAAAATGTTGCAGGTAATTTCTCTTGGTTATGCTCTTTTATCTTAATCACCTTTTTTTTTTTTTTTTTTTTCCGGATGCTTACAATAATTTCCTAACTGTTATGCATAAGGAAATATCAACCAGGTTTGATCCACTACCAATGTTCTAGACCAAATGATATTGTGCCTTCCATTTATTGATCTACAGGTTCCAATGATAACGCTCTTCCTTTAATTTTTCTTCCTCAGGTTCTTGTATGTTTTCATTTACCTGTACGATTTTAATCCGAAAAAAATCTACATCCATGCTTCCTTTCTTTTTCTTGCCAACTCCCTTAGGGCAAATCCCTTAGGGATTTTAGGAATTGGCCTCGCAACCTCAAATGTAAATTAAAGATAAAAGGAATTATATGTTATTTGAGTCGGGTTGCTCCGAGCGTTTGGTTATTCAAATTTCCTTTTGGTGCTCACTTGGGAACCTATTAATGGTTTCCAACCCTAAACATGTTTATTTTTTATTAACACGGGTTTATTTTTGTGGTACTCTGTACTCTCTTGTAGTCTTCTCTTTCTGGAGATGTTTAATTCATTGAATGCAATAATACTTAGAATAACTATATTCTAAAATGTTTTGATTATGAATTATGATAATGTTAGTTTATTTTCTTGATACATGTGTTTCTTGATAAATTTTATATATATATTATGGAAACTATTCTACTTAGTATTCAAAGTGTCGAGTATTTATGCTAGGATACATTATTCATGCACATTACAGTCAATATTTTGGTGTCATCCTCTCGGTAATAAACATGTTAGCCAATAAATTTGAGGGTTTTCTTCTATGGCACCAGCATATGTTAAGTAGAAAATTCGATTTCTTTTCCCAAAATAAATATTTCTATTACAACTGCATTACATCTACATTGTAGTTTATACACTCTTTAGATTTTGGTGCATTATTTTTCCTGATTTGTCACAAGATTTTTTTATGAAATAACACATATACTTGTAAAATCCTTTTATCCTAACTTTTCAAAAACAATTATACATATAATATCTTTGTTTTAACTTCTAAATTAAATGAATAATCTATTTTATGTTATTGTCACTCTTTTAATTTTTTTCACACTAGGTCGAGGATTTTTGTTCCATCTTTTTACTATTTTGATGTTAGGACTATTTCAAGCTACTTGTTAACTGATTTAGCTTGAAGCTTAGCTACTTCACTCCTCCTCCTTTGATTTATCTTCCTCAAGTTCTTGGATGTTTTCAGTTACCTGTACGATTTTAATCCGACAAACATCTACATCCATGCTTTATTTATTTTTCTTGCCAAATCCCTTAAGGATTTTAGGACTTGGCCTTGCAACCTCAAATGTAAATTAAAGATAAAAGGAATTATCTTTTATTTGAGTCGGGTAGCACCAAGAGTTTGGTTAGTCGAATTTACTTTTGGTGCTCTCTTAGGAACCTATTAATGGTTTCCAACCCTAAACATGTTTATTTTTTACTAACTCAGGTTTCTTTTTTGTGGTACTCTCTTGTAGTCTTCTCTTTCTAGAGATGTGTAATTCATTGAATGCAACAATACTCAGAATAAATTTATTCTAAAATGTTTTGATTATGAATTATGATAGTGTTAATGTATTTTCTTGATATATTTTCTTCTTGATAAAGTTTATATATTATGTATTTTACTTAGTCTTTCGAGTGTTGGGTATTTATCCTAGGCTACATTATTCATGCACATTATCGTCAATATTTTTGTGTCACCCTCTCGGTAATAAACCCGTTGGTCAATAACTTTGAGTTTTTTCTTATATGCCACCAACATATGTTAATTATTGTTACCTGTATTAATCCCTCTTGCAAACAAGAGTGGTCTCTCTAGAATCTTAATGGAAAACTAGAAAAAAACTGACAAAACAATGGCGCTTTCCTTAGCTTATAAGTGAAACATGAAACATGTAGTATGCGAAATATCACTTACCTATTACCGAAGTTCTTGTATAAGTCCTTTTAGTGCTTTCCACAACCATATTTTCCTCAATACTTTACAATCTCTCCAAATTCTCTCAACAACTCCTCCATGATGCGCCAAAAGAGATATTCATAGACAAAATCATTCAAAGGGATCAAAGCATCTTGCATATAAAAGAAAAAGTAAATGAAATCCTTAGTCTAGCATATAACATACAAATGAATCAATAATCAGTTATAAACTATGTGAGTGATGAAGGAATCCCAAAAATAACATCGAAATAGATGCAATTAGGAAAGAACAAGTACTTTGTATTAAAATAAAAAGGGAAAAGAAGCTTACAACCTGGTGCCTTGATGTCACAAGCCTCTGGTCTCCCTTCCTTCCCTTTATGACAAGCTCTTCAAACCCAAAACCAACAGAATGAGTTTACCAATCCAAGTCCCTATAGCCTCCCATTTCTATGTTGAATATATAGGAAGTGTTAAGGTCCTATAATAATAGGATTCATAATTTTGAATTTACTCTGATTAGTCTTGTAATATGTCCATACTTTGCTTTCTGCAAAAAAAATTTCCCATATTAGAAAAGTAAAAAATGTAAAGAGGGTAAAACTCCTAAAAGAAAAATCAAAGGACTTGAAATAAAAAAGATAAAAAAGAATATGAAAATGAACCCCAAACAAAAAAGAGATCAAAATAAAACATGAAAGTGGTGCAAATTCAAATGCCACTACTATTTACTTTTACTGAAAAATAAAGATTGTGTGCATCTTTTTAAAAATGCTACAATCCATGAAGGTTAAACAACTTAATCTTGAACTTTCATGGTTTAAACTTCATGCTGTTAGATAGAGAATAAAAATCTAGCCAAATATTTTAATCTTGTCAAATCAGTAGTTAGGTAGAGAATGATAAAGAGCTCAACAGTTTAATATGATCCCTTGGAAGAAGAAAGGATAGAATTAGTTAGTCTTTTGTTTAAAAAAAAATGAATAAGGGTTTGCAAGCTCAAATGCACCCATGTAAATGAAGAAAAAATGTTAGGATAGTATATGGGTAGGTAGAAGCAGTTTTCACAAGCATGGAGATCAAAAAATTGGTTATTTCATTTACTAACTTCCTTACAAAATCATTCCCCTTGTAAAAATACCCCCTCCCCTTCATTTTTCCATTTTTTTCCCATTATCACTCATTTTTCCTTACAAATGCCCATTTTCTTAAGTTAAAACACATTTTTCCCTTTGGAAAAGTAAAATACCTTTAACTAATTTCCATTTATTCAAAAATATACCAAAAACACATAAAAATACTTTTTTCCTAAGTTTAAATAATTAAATATTTATGTCGGGACCCATTGTGGTAATATCTATCCTCGATATTAGTTTTAACACTATACTTAGTGTATTTAACATCCCACAATTACATTTCATTATTAACATATTAACATAATGTATTACATCCCATTATACCTTTTATCCCATATATGTTAAATCCTTATTATATAAGTCCCAACCCGTTATTTTTAATATAACTTATGATTTAATTCCCCACATGTTATATATTTTTTGACCCCAATATGTATTATCCCCGCCTATGATAAATTTACACTTCCCTTAACCCCATCGGCTATAATCCCGACTATATACAATATAACCCCGCCACACAGTTTATATGCACATTAGCCCATTGTATCATAAATCCTGAGCCCCACACCTTTTAAAACCCGTGACTCCAATGCATTATTCTATCCGTCAGATCATTACCTGCCAGATCTAACAGCTGTCAAATCTCGTCACACATATGATAGCACAAGCGTTAACCTACCCTCAACCATGCGATATCTATGGTTTTCGGAGATCCACTCCAAGCTATGTGTCACATTTTCATTTGATCGCATCCTCAATAATTTTACCACTAACCACCTTTGGCGCTTGTGAAAACCACTGAGCAATCCCCCCTGCCCCCCCCCCCCCCACACCCCCGTTGTGCAAACCGCCCTGTCTATTCAAAATTGACCGCGCATTTATGATTATCATTGTTTGATAAAAATACATATACCCACCCATTACACCCTTTTACATCATTTCTGTTACAATTTCGCACAAAAAGAGTTATTGAGACAAAATAAATTATTGCGGACTCTGTTTTTAAGCCAAATTGAAACAGAATTTAACCAAATCACTATTACAACTGTTGCAGAAGTCATCCAAAGCTTATAAAGACCAGAAGTACCTCAGAAAAGCCTTCGTTGCTTCAGAAACCCCTCTACAAAGAAAAATCTTCATGTTTCCTAGGTACTCCTCAAACAATAAACATGTTTCTTAATCTAAAGAAATAATTAAACTAATTGAATCATTTAGGAGCCTTTTAAAAACCTAAAGAAAGCCCTGTTACTTCCTAAAAGCTTTGTCTGCAAACCCTAGAGTTATTTTCACAAATTATAATGTCTAAGACTGTTTTAAAACATAGATTTTGATTAATTGGATCATTTAGAAGCCATTTGCAAACCTGAAGAAGCCTCATGTGCCTTTCAATCCATTTTCTGCAGACCCTAGGTGTCTTTTTGCTAAAATTCTGAGGTCCTAAAAACTATTTTTAAGCACAGAGATTGAAAATTTGTTCAATTACACCTTTATAGACCATACATAACCCCTGTTTTATCTTAAATCTATCTGAAAACTGAAAATATCTGTTAGAGGTGCTCCTACAGGCCTAAATCCGTTTTTCTAAGTCAAAAGATTAATTAATTGTAAAATCAAACAGAACAATGGCTTCCAAAGCAGTAGTATCAGTCAATCCTATACAACCTCTTGTTGTAGATGTAGAACACACTCCCCTGGATGATAAAGATTTCAAGATTAATGACACAGCCACAGAATTTAACCTTCTTGAGCTCCACTGCTGGAGCCATGAAAAATCCATAGATCAACTTGATGAAGTTTTTATTTCGGAGTCTAATTTTCCAAAATATGTTGTCCCACGGACTTTCCAATGCCTAGAATTGATCAAACTATGTCAATATTGTTGTTTCCCTCATTAGAGAGCCATAATAAACTCTAAAAAAAAAATCATGTTTACCATTACTGCTTAGTCAATCAATCAAATGCTTCAGATCCAATCCAAATTAGATGAATTTCCTTTGTCCATTGAGGCTCTCGCACAATTATACCTAAATCTAGACTACCCCAAGAGGTTCCAGATATTTCATACTTTCATGCCTTCTTCTGTAGAAATTCCCAAAATAAATCCTCCATAACCTTCTGCAAAATTTTCTGAAAGGACAAGACATATCGTCTCCATGTTGTCTTTTATTCTTGGATATTTCATAGATGAGCATGTTGATGTTGCAGTACTAGGTTTTTTATCTACTTTCACACATAGTCAGCCTTTTGCTACCATTTTTTATTTTTCCCAATATCTTGCTGACAATATTCATGAACAGTTGGTCAAAATGCCTTCTGAAGGTGTTTTCAAGTATTCCACATTATTATTCCATATGTTTTTACGCTTTCGGTCTTAGAAATTTGCTACAAACCTTCAAAAGCTTGATGTTGAAGGAAACCCGCAGTCAGTCATATTATGGACTCCTCTTATCAGAAAAGATTCATCACAGTCCACCTATACATATTTTATAGATTCCTTCATTCATCCTATGGTCAATTTGCTGAACAACAGTAGGCAACCCAGAATTAGTGAAGAGATTAAGAAGTTCTACAGTTTTCATAGCATAATAGGATAGGTGATTGGTACTTATACCAAAACCATACTAAGATAAGAGTATATGGATCAAGTCTTGTTGCATATAAACTGCCCAAATACCTCCCTATGAGGTTTTTTCCCGTGACTACATAAGGCAAATTCTTAATTCAGATGCAATTAATTTCTTGGAAGCAAAGAAGAAGACAATTCAAATTGAAAAATAAGATTGGCCCTTTTACCTGTAACAATAGAGATACAGGTCCAGAGGCTGAAAAACATTTTTAGGAATTCAATTTCAGTCATAGTTTTCTGTGGTATTATGATCCTCTTGGAGTGATAAGTAAACTAAGAGTTAAATGCAAACTCGCTCCCTATCTACATGAAAAGAAACCAAATAGAGAGAAATTCTCCAATCAATATGAATGGTTGGAGAACACCTTGGTAGAGGTAGAGAAGCAAGGTGATACTAGTCAAACTTTGCAAACTCCAGCCCAAGATGATGGGAATGCAAAGAGAAACAGAGAGGAAGGATCATACAATGCAAAGAAAACTACTGAAACTAAATTTAAATTGATGTACAGGAAGAAACCTACGTTAAATATTGTCAATGAAGGAGTAGAAACCATAGAAGTGATTATTATAGATACATCAGCAAAGGACAATGCACCTCCTATAGTGATTGAAGAAGAACAACAGCCTTCCACTTCACACACTCAGCTTATTCAGAAGAAACAAAGTGTTGACATGTCCTCTTCTAGCAAACCAGCAGAGAAGGAGATAGATATCATGCATAAATACAGGGAGATAAAGATGAAAAATGAAGCATTGAAGATTGATACATACAATTAGTATTGGAATTAGTCACCCAGTGACCAAAGCAGATTGCTTTCTACTTTTGACTATAAAACAAGGAAAATGCAGATGAGTTTCCTACAACCTAAATTCAATCATCCTAAAACACCATCAGATTACAAAAATTCCTCATATGAAGTTCAAGCAGATGACCTTCATCCCATTGATCAGATTGAATTTCATAAATAGGTTGGTGAAATGCTTTACTCAACAATGACAAACAAGGAAATGAGTCTACAGAAGCTTCAAAACACTCTTGCAAACATCAGAGATCAACTCATATTAGAAAAATAATTTTTCTTTGGAAGATTTAGTAATTGAAGTAGGATTTGATCCTAGTAATGTAAAAGTTGCAGATTAACTAATCAAAAATAAAAATCCAGACATTGCTACATTAAAGAAGCAACTCAAGCTTCCTCCTATAGAACAGCCTCAAGCAAAGGAAGTACTACAGGATACAAATCAGAAATATGAGATTATGAGTCTCATTCTATAGTTTTCTGCCAAGATAAAAGAAATGGAGTGTTAGTGTGAATCTTAATTCCAAGCGTACAAAAAAATACCACTTTAGTTGTGCATAACAAATAGCCCTAACAGCAAAGACAGTTTCCTATATCTTCAGATCTGCAGTTAGGTTATCAAGATAAATGCTGCAAAAATCTAGACCTATGCATTAGAAGACATTAAGCAGTAGAAAAAATAAGATTTACTCCATGCATCCAATAGACAAGACAAGAATATGTTGAATGAATTTTGTATTAATGGCACCTAGGAGGAAAACACAGGAGGTTGTTCCCAATTCTCCTCAATGGGATGGGTTCTTGTAAGTCCTCAGCACTTCAGATCTAAAATTCCTCTCTCTTGATGGTGTAGAAAACCCAGTCAAAAATGGTAGCAAAATATGACTATGATGGTGGATCAATAGTCAGACCAAAATTATAGATCTAGAGTGATGTTTAGGCAACAAAAGGTGGTCAATGAATGGGAAAACCCTTCTATTTATAACAAAATATTGAGTTAGTCTAGATATTGGTGCACAATTAAAATATTATTAACCAAATCAAGATCCAAATTTTATGGAATATTTTATTATATTTGTTGGAGGGAAAAGGAATTTGACTTGGGTCAAATCCCTTTATTTGTAAATAATAAATAAATAAATGATTTATTTATCATTTTAAGGATGTGGTTGAGTAATAATCAAATAAGTAATGATTTATTTAATTATTTAAGGGTGATTTAGTCATATTTAACAAAGAATATTATTTAAATAAGGTTTAAATAATTATCTTTAGAAAATACCACGGATGCGGGTGATCAAGAAGGTTAATAGCATGCTCAGGCCATGGGATGGCACGTGGCAGGGCCACATGGCCACCCACATGCTCACACCTCATTGTCCTCCCGCATTAATGCTGCTTGGCCACCACCCTAAGCAGCATTTACTCCACTTCATTGAACTGAGTAGCTTCCTCAGCAAGATAATGAGGCCTCTTGCGCACTCAAATGGTAGTTTTCATCAACCCTTTTGCACTGCCTTTGGCTATTTCCTTCGGCTCTCTGGTTCGGCTCTTCATCCTCCTGTGCATTTCCATTCCGGCTTGCTTTTTCTGTGCAGAATCCCTCTCCTCCCTTGAGATGCTACTGCTCTTCGATAGCGGCTGAGCCTTTTACACGCACAGCAATTGGAAAGCGCTATAATCTTGGCAGTTGCATCGAATTCCTTCTTGGGCACCATTTCTCTTAGAGTCCTCACTGCCAATTTCACCTTTCGGCCTCTTTTGGCTTCAATCTCGTTCTCGCTCCTCAGCATCAACCTGTTGACCCTCTGCCCTCCTCCCTAGCTCTGCATTTTCACCACCCCCATCACTTTAGTATGCCCTGCCTTAGGCACCGTATGTGCTGTTGGCGTGGGAGCAGTAGAGGTCGTGCCTCACGCTCGCTCTCCTCCTCCTGTTCCAGCTCTTCGGCCTCATCCCTGGCGCATTCTTGGGGCAGATACCCTGATACGCTCAGTAGCAGAGGTCATTTGCGTGGTTCCACTGCTCAGCCTCCCCCCTTGGCTCCTCTGATGTACTCTCTGCCTCGCTCACCTTCCCCTACCCCAGTGCAGTCTCCCTCCACCGCTCAATTCCAATTCCAATGTTCCTCCAATTGCCCTCTTGTTGTGGTAACCATCGCCATTTCATTTCACGAGTTGGCCAGCAATGACCCCTATTGTTTCCTTCCCACCCATCCCAAGCACCCCTGCAGGGACCCGGGCCCCTCTGGTTCTTGACAAACTCATCAGGCTTGGGCTGGGCACCATCCAAATTCGAATAGCAGTAGCAACTCAGACTATTACAAAGAATGGACCAAGCAGGATGAATACAAAGGCAAGGCCGGTGTCACGCAGCAACAGATGGCTCTAGGTCACCCTCCTACAGAAGAGGATGAATACAAATGCCTTATCATAGAGGAACCACCTCCATATTCTCATGACATCTAGTCTTTCAGGTCCTCCTAAGCTTATGGATACTAGTCTTCTACTTTTGCTTACTGTTTTTTTTTATGCTTGGAACATATGCTCAATTTTGTATAATGCTAGTTTCCTCCTTAGAGGCAGCACTCCATACACGCTCTGGGCTGGTTTCCCTACACGGGAAGCTCCATTTTTTGTTATTTTGAGACAAAATGCCACTGAAACAGGCTAGTTTCGCAAAGGTCAGTGCCTCCATGTATCATATGTTTTATTAATAGAGTTTAAGCTTACTTAAAAAAAAATTATCTTTAGAAAATAATAAGATAAATAATGATTTCTCTAATTAATTTCCTTTTTTTGGGTTAAATATAACCAGGAATAGTAATTAAATTGTTGTTTAACTAATTATTCCTTGAGGAAAATCAAACAAATGTAGATTTATTTAATATTTCCTCATGGGGTTTCCTGTTTAGACCATAAACAACTTAATAAAGGTGGTTTACTAAGTTATTTTCATAGTGAAAGCAATTTTACTTAGTGTAAAATTGGTCTTACATGGTGTACTTGGGTTCATATAATGATAATAGGTTAGATGACCAAAAAATGGTGTAACATGGAGAATGAAATGGACAAGTTGGTCCAAGAGAAAAAGGATAGAGAAGTAGAAGTTCCAATCACAGTTATTCATGTAGTCACCACAGTTGTACTTTCCACATTGGAAGAATCATTAGCTCCTACAGTTCCAATGGCTACAACACTTCCAGTCACTTCATCAACAACGTCTGCAATAGAGTCTTCAACAACAACAGCACAACATACATATGAATCAAGAAAGTTAGTAAAAGTTATGCAAGACATGTATATTCAGACCAATGAGATTAACAGACTTAAAGAACATCTTAAAAGTCTTGAAGATGAAAATAAACTTGCTAAAATAATTCACAAGAATGAAGAACAAAGGGAAAACGGGTTGAATGAGCAATTGAAGAAGTTATAAAAATATATAACATTAAAGGAACCCATGGCACAAGTCAGACAATAGCTTTGGGCCAATATCATTGAAGCAATCAATGATATTTGGCCATCAATCCAGGTTATCTATGAGCAGAAATACTTAGTCAAATCAACAAAAGAAGTTATCCAGAAGATCAAAGAAGAACATGGTAATAAACTTGAAGAAGCTCTTGAAATCATCAAATTTCTAAATTCTAAGAACATGCAAGAGCTAGAAGAAATTGGTATTAATGACAAAACATAAACCATCCTAGAAGTTACGAAGGTAACTTCTAAAAATAATTTGATGATACAATTAGAAGAGAAATGCCAGAATATGGAGATTGCCATCACAAGGTTTATGATGAAATTTTATGTCCTCGGGCAGAAAGGCCTTCCAAATCCATTAGTTATTCATGAAAAACTAATGAAGCAGGATGATCATGATAAGAAGATGAGAGAAGTTGCCAAGGATCAAGCTAATTTGCCTTCCTCACAAGGAACTCCAAGAGGGAAGGTGCTCTACAAGAATTTTGAGAATCTTTTCTACTTACAGCATGAGGTGAAGCACATATTTGTCAATAAGCCTACATTCTCAAAATACATTGAAGCAGATGAAATATTCAGGAGAATGATGAAAATCAAATTTCCAGAGGCATAATTTTGAGAAAAGATGACTAATTTACTCTGAAATCATTTTGGAGTAAAACCAGAGCAGTAGAAACAGAACAGTGAGCAGTGAATAAAAGTAAAACAGCAGGTAAAAGGTTAAAGAGTATCAGGTTAAAGTGTATCAGTCGAAATGTTAAAGTAAAAGTCAAAACATAGATAAAGTTGCCAGCGTGAAAGACACTCAACCACAGCCTTCGTTGAGAAACAATAAAGAGACAAATCAACAATAAAATATCATAAAGTGAGGACAACAAACAATAATTTCAATAAAAACAGGGACAGCTAGCATTAGTTAGAAAGCTGTCACTATCTTCTTGCATGAAGATATTTCTTTTCCATGAATAATTGCTAAGTTTGTTTTAGGATATTTTGTAAATATTTTTTGTATAAATGCTTCTCATTTAGAAGTATTGAGGGTGGATGAATTGCTAAACATTTCTATAGTTGTACTATTATGAACCAAAGGGTGATTGTACCAATTTCAAGTCAGCAGACTGGATTAAAACAGTAAAGCATCATATTATAGGATTCATGTGTTGGGCCACTTTAGTGAAGTATTTTCACTTATTCTTTATCAATTTCTTATGTGCTTTAGATGCTCATATGTTTTCATAATTCTAAATGATAAATCAGCAATGTTATTTCAGAATATGTTAAAAGCACTCTGTTTTGAACTGTTTATCATTTATATGTTTTTATTCTGATATCCAGATAAATGAATTCTTAATTTCTCCCTTATTTCGATTGACCTCTGTATTTTCACTCATTATCCGAATTTCAGAACCCTTAATTTCTCTCTTACCCCGATTGAAACCATTTTCACCATCGGCCTTGAAGATCTAAAGTAACTTAGCTATCTTGCCCTGTAAAAATTTCCCTTTAGACCTTGATCCTGATCTGACTGCTTGACACATTGACTCCATTAGACCAATGGAATATAGACCTAAATCTATCCGTCTGAGTTAGTAATTTCACCACCAAACCAAAACCAAATCAAAACCCCAAGTAATCCTACATAACTAGCTTAAAAGAAAATAGAATAAAAAAAGTTAAATAATATAGAAAGAGCCCTCTCTAAGCATTAGGAAGGCTAGATCCTAAGGCTTAAAAGTAGGTTTGTGTTTACCTCTAATATTCTTTAAAACACAAAAATAATAACAACTCTTGAGAATTATTGGAGTGATAACAGGAAGGATGAGGAGGTTTCTAGTTCCACTTCTCAAAGGATATGATCCTTAATAAAAGGAGATTAGTTCCATATACCAAGAAATGAGGTGCAGGTTTGTAGCGGTTTGAGGTTTCTAATTTGGATAAGTTTCCTCAACCAAAGCTTCTAGAACTTAATTTTTATTTTTACGTGCATGAACAGACCTACGCACTTTTTTTTCAGGAAAATTGTGCACTTGTGCAGATTTTGTTTAGGAAAACTACGCACATGCATAGGTTTTGTTCAGGAAAACCGAGTAGGTGCTCAAAAATGGTTTTTAAGTAGTCAAAACCAAAATTATTTTTTTCCCTAGTATTATTTTACTTCACGCTTCATAGGGATTCACTTGAGACACACCATCGGATGGTGAGATATCTGAATTGGTAGTCATGGTGAAAAAATTTAGTGTAACAGATTGCCCCCAAAAGTGAAAAGCCATAAAAAATGTTTGATGACTAAAGCAAATTATCATCTGAAAGGTTCGGATCAGAGACCAATTGGTTGAGGACCTGAAACAAACAATCAAGGATTACCATATCATGCTTTCATATAAACATCACTGAGGTAGGTATTCCCATACTCAGAGTAAACATAACTCGATGAACTAGTAGGGAAATACACAAATATCCATGTCAATAGTAGACATAGTATGGATGCAACCATTAATGGATCTATATTTACAATCATGAATATTTAATAACTCCACACAGTCTAGATGGATGAAACTAGATGTAGGGTCTTGATCTCCATCTCTATCGATGCATGAATTTGACCATGCGAGTGAATGTCTTGAATTCTAACATGGTAGAAACCACTTGATTACCATTCAATGATGTGACTCGTTAACAAGTGCGAAAGAAACCACCAATAATGTCAATGGTCCTCAAGGTACTCCCAATATAGTATATGGGGTGTGATTAAATTTCTCAAAGTCAAGCACTCAACCTATCGTCGAAAGTGATAAACCTCCCATTGAGGCATGCAGGCTCCAAGGTACCAAAAGGTTTCTAGATCAACTTCATAGTTAGTGAGCTGAAGTCAATAGGAAGTGATCCATCGTAGGAGGGCCTATGGCATGAAAATCATTTCAAGTTTTGAAGAAAAAATTGAAGTAATTCAAAACTGAATCAGGGATGAGTGACATGAATGAAGGTTATGAATAGCAAGGTAATTTTTACTAAGGTTGGAATTCTCTTGAACATGTTGGTGACACAAAAGTTAGACTTGCCATAATTTGACTCAATGATAATACCCAAAACAAGCTGAATAATTTCAATGAGGTTTGATTAACTATGAGGCAAATGGATTTCCTAGCCTGGACACAGATGTGACAGAAATGTCATGTTCAAGAGTGACATACTGCCTTTAATAATATAAAAATGAATGTTATTTCCCATTTTTCTCCCACCATTACTAGAAAGTACCTCTTTATTTTTGTCAAGCTTGAGGAGGATAACATTTTCTTGTCAAATAATCATTTCCTTCAGACGAGTCCTCCGAAGTATTTTTAACAAACCCTAGGAAGGAGTGGTTCAATCTCGTTGTAATTGAAAGTTCTTGTATTTTTTACTTTTAACGAGTCCAGCATAGGATTAACTCAGTGTTTTTCAGTTTTAGGGAGTCAAAAGAAAAACATAAGTAAACTTCGTAGTGTTCTTTTTCGTAAATTCAATCTCTCAAACCCGAAAAAGGATGAAATAATGTAGGAGAGAAATTTATTGACCATGCTTGGTCAACGTATACCTTTTACGTAAATAGTCCAATTCGGCCTAGAAAAGGGGTAAAATTATATTGAATAGACGACTTTTCATTCACTTTAACGAGTTCGAATAGTCACGTACTCAGCGATATTTTCATGTTTAGAGAGTCTGAAAAGCGCTTAAAAGAGGACTCTGTGGTTTTTATTTTTCGTATTTTTATAGAGCCTGAAAACATGGTAAAATTCTGCTCAATATCGCTGAATTTAAATTTAATTAACAAGCAGGAAAAGACAGAATTTCATTTACGTTTTATGAGCATGAAAAGAATAGAAAAAGAATCTTGAGATTTTCATGAGTTTAATGAGTCTTGAAAATAATAACCAAAATGGACTCGACATAGTTTCATTTTTATACAAGCTTGAAACAGAGAAAATTGTGCTTTGAGCTAAGTTTCAATGCCCCCCAAGCATAACCTACGAGGGCACATGCCCCCCAAGCTTCATTTCATTCACCTAAGTATATTGTTGGTTGTTAGAGATACGACAGCAGAAATATAAATAAAATGACACACATAGCATTCAAACACACATAAAGAACAACAGATTTTAACATGGTTCACCCAACCAATCTGGGCTACGTCCACCTAACAGGGCATCGACAATCTCATTCATCAACAGCAGAAATACAATAGCAGAGTTTCTCATCTGCTCAGCTCTTCCTCACAGCACATTCCTCATTATGCTCTCTTGCCTCTACGGGCTTACATTTTATAGTTGTGAATGGCAACAGACTCATAAATTCTCTCACAACAAATATAGGATGCATTAACTCCTCATCAAAAATTGATGGAGTCAATTCAGCAACAAATCCTATTGTTGTCATCTACATGATATTTTCTCTAGATTTAATTAAAAATAAGAAATAAAATCTCAACATTTGTTACTAATAGCTAGATGGAATTAAGGTTCATTTATGAGATCGAATGAAAGACTTGACTTATTATTTACGAGATCTAGTCAAAGACTTGACTCAATTAGGAGAGGATTTGTTTCATTTTTTAAACGAGCTTGACACATGAAAAGAACTATGCTCATAGAAATTTATTTCATTTTTTAATGAGATTGACACAAGAAAAGGAACTATGCTCATGGGAACTTGTTTCATATTTTAACGAGGTTGACACAGTAAAAGGACCATCCTCATGACATGATTCATTGTTTAATGAGGTTCACATAGTAAAAGGAACTATCCTCAATATGAATTGATTCAATTTTTAACAAGGTTGACACGGTAAAAGGAACTCTCCTTATGATGAACTGATTCATTTTTTAACTAGGTTGACACAGTAAAAGGAACTATCCTCAATATGAACTGATTCAATTTTTAACGAGGTTGACACAGTAAAAGGAACTCTTTTCATGGGAACCTTGATCATGGCTTCCAACTATAAGGAACACATGTCAAGGGACACACCTCGATCATGGCCTCCAAGAGGTCTTCATCAGAAGGAAGAACATTTCTCTAGAAAGAACCCATGTCAATGGATTCAATAGGGATAAGAACATCATGTTCAAACAAACCCATAGGGTTCACCATGTCAATTACTGGATCTAATTCAAAGGAAGTCGAGAAAACAGTGAGAAGCTCACTTGCATCGGTACTTGAAAGCCTGGGACTAGTTGCCACATAATTAACCTGTGGGGGGGTAGATACCACTTCCATATAAGGAAAATTCAAGGATGTCGAGTGGTTGGTAGTTGGAGAAATACTAATGAATGAAAGATAGTCAACAGTTACAATTTTTCCATTGTGAGGGAAAGACATCGCGGGAAAGAGTGTTTATGTGGCAGCTTCATTGCATAGACATAGTCTCGCACAAGGAAAAAATTGAAATCCAAGGGGCCTAGGACTACCATAAGATCAATATAGACAATTTTACCTTTCAAAGTAATGGGAAACTTAAGAAGGATCCCTAAAGGTTCACTAATGGTTCTATTATGTAACATGCACAAGCTGAGGGGAACCCGAAGCTTGCCAAGCAGTTGAGGATAAAATACTAACATAAGCACCTTCATCTACATTCGTGAGATGAAAATTATTACCATAAACCTTCACAATGATTTGGAAAGGGATGGAAGAATTAAGACGATGTTATGTCAGTATATTCAAATCAAAGGAAAAAGCCTCAGTACTTTGAGGGGGTTTTGTATAAATAGGTGAAATTCCCCTTGGTGTAGAAGAATCTGATGTAACAAAAAGAACCTGAGTGGTATGAATTTCACTCTCTATAGGGAGAGTGGGATCGACCGAATCTGAAATCAAGTTGACCACTTGATCAACTAATGGATCATCAACCTGTGTGATATGAGTTTCACTCTCCAATGGAAGAGTGGGATTGACTGTACTTGGAATTAGATCAATCACTTTGTTAATTGATGATAGGTTTGGAGAAATTTTACGGTAACCAGTTGGAATTTTTTGATGTGGAACAATAAGGTTTTCCAAAAATTTTGAGGCTTCATTCATATAAGGTAAAAGGAGAATATGATGACTCCCTTTGCATAACCTACAAGGAAGCCTAACTTTACCCTTTTTCCTAGGAACGTGACAATAATTGGTTTATGGATCAACAGTAAGTAGATAGGATTTTTCTGACCATACTTCCAAGACATTAGGAATACTAGGAGAATTGATAAGGAAGTGGTCACCCTTACAAAGCTTTCTAGGGTATTTGGGTTTACGATGCATGTTGTAGGTTTCCTAAAGACTACAAACACTTACAGCCATGGTTGGTTGGTTGACTTCTTTCTTATCTTGCTTCTTCTTCTTCTTAGCCACCTTGTTACACCAATTTTTGGTCATCTAACCTGTTACTATTAGATGGAATAAAATACACCATAGAAGACCAATTTTACCATAGTAAAATTGCTTTCACTCTGAAAAATAACTTAGTAATCCATAATTATTAAGTTGTTTCTAGTCTAAACAGGAAACCCCATGAGGAATAATTGAATAAACCCTTATTTGTTTGATTTTCCTCAAGGGATAATTAGTTAAACCAATGTTCAATTAATATTCCTGGTCATATTTAACCCAAAAAAGGAAAATTTATTAGATAAATCAGTATTTATATTATTATTTTCTAGGAATAATTATTTAAAACATTATTTAAATAATATTCCTTGTTAAATTTAACTAAATCATTTATAAATAATTGAATAAATCACTATTTATTTAATTATTGCTCAACCACATTCTTAAAATAATAAGTAAATCATTTATTAATTTATTATTTATAAATAAATGGATATGACCAAATTCAAATTCTTTTTCCCTCCAACAAAAATAATAAAATATTCCATAAAATTTGGATCTAGATTTGGTTAGTAATATTTTAATTATGCACCAATATCTAGACTAACTCAATATTTTATTATAAATAGAAGGGTTTTTCCATTCATTTACTACTTTTTTTTGCCTAAAGATCACTCTCGATCTATACTTTTGGTCTGACTTTGATCCTCCATCATTGTCATATTTTCCTACTTTTTGCTTGTGAGCTCCCTTTGAGTTCCATTTTTGTCTAGGTTTTCTGCAACATCAAGAGAGAGAGAGATCTTAGATTTAAAGCACTGAGGACATATAATAATCCATCCCATTGAGGGGGACTGGTAACATCTTTCTATGTCCCCTTCCTAGGTGTCATAATACAAAAAATTCTTTAAAAATTCTTGTCTTGTTCATTGGATGCATGGAGAAACTCTTGCTTATTATTTGTTGTTTAATCTCTTTAACTTCATAGATCTGGATTTTTTTAGCATTTATTTTGATCACTAACTGCAGATCTAAGGAAATTGACAGTCATCTTTGATGTTAAGGTTGTTTTTAATGCATAGCTAAAGTGAGCTTTTTCTGTACGCTTGCAATTAAAATTCACTAATAACTCGTGACTCCACAAGGGTTTATAATTAAGACCATTGTCGTTTTTCAAATCCCTGCATGACCAGCTGCTTCAACCCCTAGGGTTTTTCTTCAAATTCTTAGTTTTCATTTCTTGATGTTTTTTTTAACATTTAAAACCCTAAAACAGTAAAAATAGTAACTTTCGTGTGTTTCTAGGCTGATTGCGTAGGTAACAGGTATCAGCCGCAACAGAGATGAAAACTTTTTCTAAAATCTACTCCCGAAATAGTCAGAAGTGCGGGTCATAATTTTTGGGCCAAAACTTGCGACCTCAGCTCTCAGGTAGTGGAAAACTACTAGAAAACTGCGACCTTAGCAGAAAACAAGTCAGAAACTGTGACTTGTACTTTTTGCGGGAATTTTTTTGTGATTTTTCTGGGTTTGTCTAGCTACTTTTTAGGGTTTTCTGACCTCCCTCTCCACCTGTCTTGGACCTGTAATTTCTTATTTTTACTCATCGAAGTAGGAACCAAGCCCCTTAGGGCTTCAGTACGCTTCCACCTTTCTAGGAGGAGTTTAGCTGAAGTAGGTCTTCTGAGATTTCAATGTGTTCAGCCATGTTTCAGATCTAAACCTGTACTTTTATATCCTTTTTAGATCAGTTATTCATCCATCCAAAACACCTCTTTTTAGTTTTGTTTTGTCCTCCTTTAGGGTCCCCTCTATTTCCCTTTAGGTTGTAGCCTTTCGCCACCTTTTTTGCAACATTTTCCCCTCTGGTTTTTTGTTGTTTTCTGCACCTCTTTCCAGCAGATCTGACTTTCATATCCTTTTCCCTCCAGACTTTAGATCCATTATCCAATTTGTGTGTTTTGACTAGATTTCGCCCACCCATATACTAGTTGTTGGGAATCCCTCCTCCTTGGATTTAAATTGATGCATTTTTAGCTGTTTATTTTTTTGTTCAATTTCCTTTACTATCATTTTCAGATTTATTTATAGCTATACAACATCTCTTTTTTATTTTTTCTCTACATAAATTTGGGCTTAATTAAAATTAACACATTTATCACATACACACACACCCTAAGTGAAGAGTGTCTGGTTTACACGACCAGACCAAGACTTAAACATTATAATCAATTGATCCTGCACCTCCCTACCCTTGTTTAACTCTCTTCCATTTTGTGTTATGTGTCTCTTTACCATAATTGCATCCCCATGGAATTTATCCTGGAGACTCCAAGGCCTTCATCCTTAGTTTCTGTTAGGAAGACTTACTCCTCCGCATAGGGTTCAAGTTCATTCTCCACCGAGTCCCTATTTTGACCCTTCTTTTGGTTCATTAGGTTCCCCTTCTTGTTCTATCCCTGGCTCTCCTCCACCTTTCACCTTCACCTTGTCTGGTTCAGGACCTAACGCTGGTGGTAGCCCAACCCTAATGTTGGTAATGCTACTAGTGGTGTCGCAACAGGAACTATCTCGGTTGCTCCATTTCTTCCTTAAATGGCATACCTAAGCCTTCCTGATTTTAGCCAGTTGATTAATGACACTATACACCATGATCCTGGTTGGCCTGCTATGCCAACCAATCTCCCTTTAGAAATCCCCAAGTTTGAAGGAATTGTTGGAGAGGATCCTACCAACCATGTTTATTATTTCCACATGTGGTGTTCGTCTAACTCCATCACCGATGACTCTATCCGTCTTCGATTATTCCAGCGTATGATTACTGGAGAAGCTTCCAAGTGGTATGTCGACCAAGCTTCCTCCTCTCATACTACTTTTGTGACCCTTTCCATGGATTTTCTTTCTTACTTCTAGTTCCCCCTTTGTTATGAGACCGATATCGAATTCTTGACCTTTTTCCGTCAATCTTCTACTACCTGCCTATATGACCATGTTCAAGAATGGAGGAGAAGAAAGAGCCTATGTCTAGCCCCTACCTTTGAAGACCGTGTCTACATGGACTGGCTTCTGAAATCCATTTTTCCTTCTATTGGCAAAGATATCACATCTCACTTCCCTCAAACCAAGGAAGCTTCCCTCTAGATTACGTTGAAATATGACCTGATCTACGCACAATATGGTTATGTTTATACCATCTTACCTGATATCCCTAGACTCAGTGGTGCCAACACACCGGGGGCATCCCATGCTGCCAACGGTATCGTTGGAGCCCTTTCACATTTTCACACTCATCCTCCCATGGGTTATGGTCTCCATCGGGGAGGGGCTATCTCCTCTAGGACTTTCCCCCATCTCAGCAGCATGTATCCAAGATATGACATGTCTCCTCCTTTTTCCCAACCTGTTTACCCCAATGTTGCCCAACCCCCTTATTATCGGTATCTGCAACTTGGTGCTCCGACTCCTCCAACACTAGCACCTTAGCCTCCCTTGCCTTCTTAACCTCCGCAATAGTAGCCACCGCCCCCTTAGGGTCAAGTGTATGCACAACAGAGTGTGACTAATACTCCTACTTCCAAAAATAATAGGAAAGGAAACCAAAACCAATCTGCCCCAAGTAATATAGGAAATAATCCCCAAGGGAATACATCTAACACTGCAACCCAGCAATAGGGCAGTCAACCCAAGCAGGACAGGCCTATTCGCATGAATAAGCCTTATTCTTGTTGCGGTGTCTATGGTCACTGTACCCATGATTGTCCCCTTTTACCTCAGATGCGTTATATGTGGGAAGCTCAAGAAGCATCTTGAGGAAAACAAGCCTCCCCTTTGGTTCCTCCTAATGCTGCTGCTACTCAACCGACTGTGTTTACCAATCCTCCCCCCCAGGAAAGATATATGGTTGCCCAACCCACTGAAATTTGGACAGCCACTCAACCTCCTCCATTTGGTACCTCTGATTACCATATCCTCATGATTCAACCTGACCAACCCAATACCACTAACCTCAACCTTCAGACTCGGTCCCGTCAGTACAACAAGCCCCCACTACATCTTCCACCGAGCCCTCATCTTCAGGTCCCATAGAGCCTCTTTCGACACCCAATGGTCCTTTATAGTTCCCTCAGCCTAAGGTAGAGGTTCATACCAAGATCCCTAATGGACCATTATGTCAAAACTTTGTTTTTGGTAAAGTTGCCCGCTCCTACAGTATAGTAGATGACTTGGCGCAATCCCCTGCTGCCATGTCAATGCTGGAAGTCCTCCAGTCATGCCCTTCACAATGATAATATCCACTAACTGTTATGGGCATTGTGGATCCTTCAAATGATCATTTGATTGTCTTCAACATTGACAAGTCAGAACAACCCCCCCTTCCTACATCTGTCACCTTCCAAATCCTTGTCAAGATCCGGAATGCCAATGTATCCCATTGTATCATTGACGAGGGGGCATCCACCTATATAATTTCTAATTATGTTTGGAAGCAACTCGGATCTCCTGAGTTAGCCCCTTCCACTATCACCCTCCGTGCGTGGGATGGCCACTCTTCCCAACCCCTTGGCATGTTCCGCAATTTTCCTATTACCCTTGCGGGCAAGATTGTTTTTGTTGACATTGAATTCATTGATGTCCCCTTAGACTACAAAATTCTATTGGGTCGTAGCTACACTTATGTGATGTTTTTTGTCCCATCTGCAGTTCACCGTAAGATGTGTTTTCCTCACAATGGAAAGATTGTCACCATTGATCAGTTGACATATTACGAACTGAAGTCTCAGACCTCTCCTGAGTCATTTATCTCTTCAGTGGCAAATAAAAAGATAGTCAAACCTCTGACCAGTGTCTCACCCAAAGCATATAAATATTCATCTTTTCTTGGTTCATTCCTTGGTCTCCCTCCTCCCATATCTGACCTTAGTTCATCGAAAATTTGCATGATGCAATCGTCTCGGTCTGACCTCAAACAAAATGGTTCGACTAGCCAGCAGCCCCGCACTCCACAACCTGCTCCTAGTACTCTAACTTAGCCTTCAAGGCCCCCTCATGAAGGCCCCTCATTTGTAGCTAGTGTCCATGATCCTATCTATCCCCCTGGAACGGTTCCCCTGGCCTTAACCATCTCAGAGCTATCCCACCTAGCCATTACCCATCCAGTCATATATTTTTTCTTTTTCCCCCTCCTGGAGTATTTTTGGTACCTGTTATGGATACCTTGTCTCTTCCTAACATGACCCTGGGGATCCCAGTCTAGTACATTGATCCCCCAGCCAATACCCTGCCTGGTCCTCCCAAACCTTACACTACTTTTATCCTCAACTCTACCATACCTTCATGAAACCATCATATTTGTCAGCGAATAGAAAGGAAATACTGCATCATAACCATAAAATCCCAGCTCTCAGCCACAAAAAAACACTAAAATTCCTCTCTCTGACAAGGTGCACTTTTCAGGCCATTCTTGGGACAGGTTGTAGTTTTATGCCCAAAACCTGCTACCCAGGTCACAGAAAACGCCCCAAAAAGTATGACCCAACCGTAAGAAAGAGAAAGGGTCTGTTCCTAAGCTCTGGGTGCCTAAAGTGAAATTTTAGTCCACTGAATTGAAAGAGTATGGTTAGTCCTCTTACCTGCATCTGACGGATCTCGATTCCAACGGTTGGTTTGTCCGCTATGATCACCGCAAGATTTCATGCCTTTTCTCCTCTCTACATTCACCACAGCTACACCTGCAAATGAATAAAATTGAAGGGAAAATGCCTTATTAAAGAGAAACCCCAAATTTTTCTTTCGCCAGCAGCAACCAAACTGTAGCTTGTTTTGAAAAACCGTTAGCACCATTGGAAATCTCTCACCGAGCTCTCAAATGGGTATCCTTTCGTTTTTGGAGATTTAATACTTCACTTGATCACTTCATCGCTCCTCAAAATCGAATTTCTTCACTTGGAACACTTGTACTTGGGGCACCACCTTGCCTTCATACTTTTCCATGCTCATGTCAATTTTTGTCATGAGTCACCATCTTGTACATATGTTTTCATGGTCCCCAATGGGCCTGTTCTGTGTGGCAGCGTCATCGAGTCACCCTTGTTTAGAGAATCCGAGTTGAGTCATCATCGCATCCATGGAGTCTGTCCTGAGTCCCTTTGTATCCCACCATAGTCCTCCATCCTTCATTGCTTTGTTCCTCTCTCATGTCGCACATTTTGGCCTTCATTCATATTATCCCCTATCCCTTTCGGTGTCGAGTCAGTATCTGCCAGGTCATCCATGCCCTTTATTCTCTAACAAGGGAAGTCGTCAACTCGCTACTCAATACCCCCCATTCCAACATCATCCCTGGTGCCAGTATATTAGTCACTCTATTATTATCCCTCGTGCCTTAGTTTAGGATCCTTTATTGCCTCACCTATTGCAAACCTCCTTCTGTCGACATCATCTTATTCATTCCAAAAGACGGGTCTAGATGGTGGTGTACCTTGGTTCTAGCTTTCACTCTTTTTTGGCGCCTTGGATCAGGAAAAGGGACACTTTATTGCCCTTTGACTTGATTGTTTCTTAGTTCCATCACTGCATGGCATGATCGAGATCCGTATACTTGATGGTTCAGTGATGTAGTAGATTGTACCAATGATTCCCAGGTATGTGTGATATGTTTGAGACCTCATGAGGGGGTGGCCCTTCAGGTAGCCCCCCACATGCCCAAATAACTTCTCTACTACAACCTTGGATGCAGCTCCATAGATTTGATGGTTCTGGCCTCAATCACTTGCAACGCCTCTTTAATTTGCATGTATCATTTAGATTTTCAGAGCCCTTTCCTATTTACAGGGCCTCTTTGGTTGCACTTATATCTCATGTACTCAGGTATTATTGTATAAGTCTTGGTTGTTGTCCCAGGCACATTATGTATGTGGGATCTGTTATCATTTTTTTATCTGTTCCATGTTTACCCCAGCATGTACTATATAGTTCAGTCCCTTTTTTGCTGAAGGCATCATTATTCTCTGTACTTTGTTATCTCAGCGGGCATAGGAATGCCTCCCCCGCCTCATGTAGAATAGGTACTCACTCATAAAAGAGACTTTTCACACCTATAAGTCTCGCCTATGCAGGGTCTTGTCCTCTCACACTTTAGTCTACCGTATATTTCTCTCTCTCTCTGACTCCCCCTTCGGTGTCTAGTGATTGAGTTCTTACAATGTACTTCGTTCATACGATTAGCTCCTAACGCTCACACACTGGGGGGAAATCTGTTACACCAATTTTTAGTCATATAACATGTTATTATTAGATGTACTAAAGTACACCATGTAAGACCAATTTTACCATAGTAAAATTGCTTTCACTATGAAAAATAACTTAGTAATCCATAATTTATTAAGTTGTTTCTGGTCTAAACAGGAAACCCCATGAGGAATAATTGAATAAATCCTTATTTGTTTGATTTTCCTTAAGGTATAATTAATTAAAAAAAAATTTAATTAATATTCCTGGTCATATTTAACCCAAAATGGGAAAATTAATTAGATAAATCGGTATTTATCTTATTATTTTTTAGGAATAATTATTTAAAATATTATTTAAATAATATTCTTTGTTAAATTTGACTAAATCATTTATAAATAATTGAATAAATCACTATTTCTTTAATTATTATTCAACCACATTCTTAAAATAATAAATAAATCATTTATTAATTTATTATTTATAAATAAAGGTATTTGACCAAATTCAAATTCTTTTTCTCTCCAACAAAAATAATAAAATATTTCATAAAAGTTGGATCTAGATTTGGTTAATAATATTTTAATTATACACCAATATCTATATTAACTCAATATTTTGTTATAAATAGAAGGGTTTTTCTATTCATTCACTACCTTTTGTTGCCTAAAGGTCACTCTCGATCTATACTTTTGGTCTGAATTTGATCCTCCATCATTGTCATATTTTCTTACTTTTTGCTTGGAGTTCCCTTTGCGTTCGATTTTTTTCTGGGTTTTCTGCACCATCAAGAGAGAGAGAGATATTGGATCTCAAGCACCGAGGACATACAAGAACCCATCCCATTGAGGGGGACTGGTAACATCTTTCTATGTTCCCTTCCCATGTGTCATAATACAAAAAAAATCTTTAAAAATTCTTGTCTTGTTCATTGGATGCATGGAGCGACTCTTTCTTATTATTTGTTGTTTAATGTCTTTAACTGCATAGATATGGATTTTTGTAGCATTTATTCTAATCACTAACTGCATATCTAAGGAAATTGATAGTCATATTTGATGTTAGGGTTGTTTTTTATGAATAGCTAAAGTGAGCTTTTTTCGTACGCTTGCGATTAGAATTCACACTAACACAGCTGGTTACTAGCATCAAGGCTTTTACCAAGCGAAGAAGAAGAAAGGGAGGAAGACATGTTGGCCAAAGAAGTGAAAGGGTAAACATGAGGTTGGTGATGTTAAGATGGTGAATTTTGTTGAGGTGAAGCATCCGGTTGAGGTGGAACAATTTGAGTAGTGGAGGCCAACTAAGTTGAAAATAACCATATTGGTAAACCTATGGTAAATCAAGGTAATGACAATGTAGCCATATAAGGAGGACCAACATTTCCAAAGCCATGAAAAGTACTAGTATTCTCATTAAGAGGGGTTCCTTGGTTGGTAATTTCCGAAACAGTTGCCATTAAATTCAACTTCAGTGAATTTTATTCACAATTCAAATTCACAATCACACCTAAGGTCTCTAAAAAGTAAAAAAAAACAAATTAACACGTGCTTAAAAAATCTAAGAAATAATCCACACACAAATAGTATGTTTCCACAATAAAAACACTAGTTGGTGATGAAATTCAACCTTGCGGAAATTAATGTGGAAAACTGGTGGTTGGAACAGTTACCCTGACAACCTGCTTAATGAAACATTCCGGTGCAAGTAACTCCAGTATGCCATCTCGAAGTGAAGATTACCCTCCGGAAAGTCCAAGTGAGTCTAGTCAACGTCTGCTCCAGGTACAGTGGGACCTTCCCTCCACCATCACCTTCGGAAAAATGCTAAAATATTATGGCCACTAAGGTCACCAATTGAGACAATTGCATCTGGGGGAACAATATGTGATCCGATATACACGCAAGGGTAGAGTATCAAATCTCAATCCTCTTGAAATCTCCTCGACATGGTAAAACTGAGGTTTGCTAACAAGTGACCCCAAGCTCCTCGTAAATGGTTAATCCAAGGTTTATATTTTGTATTACATGCATGTCTTCTATCTTCTCCAATGAAGTAGGTATGATTACCTCATTGGGTCTGACATGACCTCGTTCTTGACTCTTTTAGGAAGAGATTCCCAGAGCACAAATGCAACAATTAGATTTCCCTACCGCAAGATGCTACTTGTTTGTTTTATCTACTTTGGAACGTTAATTACAACCTATTCCAAAGAACTAGCCTTGGCTAAATTGGTGGAATAAACCCTAGAAAATGTAAAAAATATCTAGATTGATTTTATTAAGCGGTATGTTATTTTGGTTGTTTTTTACTCAAAGGGTAAATGGATATGAAATCAGTGGTGTTATGACCTAACCCAAAATTGAATGCAGTCGAATATGATAATGTAATATTTTCACTTTGATGAATCCTCACTAAAGTAAGGAGAGAGGTTCCATTCACTTCCAATAATGCAAAAATTGATAAATAAGAGAAAACATAACCAATTCTCTAATGCACTAATTTCAGAAAGAAAAACTAATGCTAATTAATTCAAAACAATTTTTATTTTTATTTTCATGTTTTAAAATAAGAATAAAAACATGTAAATTCAAATCGGGTTATCTTTAAAATGAGAGACACTATCCTTTCAATCGATGAAATAATTATTTACAATATGCATAAATGAAGATATGATGAGATCCATTGAAAGAAAAGAGATTCACAAAACAAATTCCAGAAGTGAAAGACTCTTTTTTGATAGATCAACAAACCAACAAAAATTCAAAACTCAAAATTGTAAAGATAAGTGATTTTCCTAAAAAAGTCAATCAAAGAAACTGATCTAAATCTACAGTTGACTTTTCCAGAATGTAAACTATGCAGCTGTAATCTAAGCACAATTCACTTGAAAAATATGCAAATGTAATCTGTGCACAATTTTTGTTCATATTCTGAAAATGAGAATTCTAACTATGAAAATGTAATATATGCAAGAGAATTCTCAAACACAAGATGATTCCAAATCAGTGAAAGAACAACAAGAATATTTTCCTTCACTAATGTAATCTAAAGAACCAATCAAGTGTAAGTAAACAAAATTGGGTGAGAATTCCAAAGGTCAAAAGTAAAAACACTCAAAGGTTATTAACACTCAAACACAATTAAGAAACTAAGACAAATCTCAAAGTAATGACCAAAGGAAATCAAATTAAGAATTTCTCAAAAAAGAAAATTCAAAACACCCAATTAACTTAACAATGACTTAATGAGACTGTAGACAAGCTAAAAAGATCATAAAAACCAAAAATATGGACTTAAATTAGAGAAACCTTAAATTTTTCAAAAAATTTACAGGGTTGCGTAGGTAGACAATAGAGTTTAGTGCACATGCGCACTATTTCTAAAGAAAAATTGCATAGATTTGTGCTTTGTTTCTAAACAGAAACTGCGCGGAGCGAGAAAATTAACAAAAAATTAAAAAACAAAGGTTTAAAACTAGAAATTTCGATTCTTAAAAGGGTATAAAGGAATCAAAGAATAAAAAAGGAGACAAAGGAGAATGCGCTCCCCAGTATGGTTGCCAATTTCTTACCCGGATTAATCCCTCTTGCAAACAAGAGAGATCTCCCTATAATCCTAATGGAAAACTAGAAACAAACAGAAAAAATAATGGAACTTTCCTTAGCCTATAAATGAAACATGAAACATGTAGTATATGAAAGATCACTTACCTATTAACGAAGTGCTTGTAGAAGTCCTTTCAGTGCTTTCCACAACCAGCTTTTCCTCAATGCCTTACAATATCTCCAAATGATTTCCACAACTTCTCCATTACGCGCCAAAAGAGATCTTCATAAACAAAAACATTCAAAGGGATCAAAGCATCTCACATATAAAAGCAAAAGTAAATGAAATCCTTATTCTAGCACATAACATATAAATGAATCAATAATCAGTTATAAACCATGTGAGTGATCAAGGAATCCCACAAATAACATCGAAATAGACACAATTAGGAAAGAATAATTACTTTGTATTAAAATAAAAAGGGAAAAGAAGCCTACAACCTGGTGCCTTGATGTCACAAGCCTCTTCCAATGGTCTTCTTTCCTTCCCTTGATGAAAATCTCTTCAGAACCAAAACCAACAACATGATTTTACCAATCCAAGTCCCTATAGCCTCCCATTCCTATGTTGATGTTATTGGAAGGATAAGGAGTTTTCTAGTTCCACTTCTCAAGGGATATGATCCTTAAGAAAAGGATATTAGTTCCATACACCAAGGGATGAGGCGCAAGTATGTAGCGGTTGAGGTTTCTAATTTGGATAAGGTTCCTCAACCGAAGCTTCTAGAACTTTTTATTTTTACGTGTGTGAACGGACCTGCACACTTTTTGTTTAGGAAAATTGTGCACCTGCACGGGTTTTCTTCAATAAAATTGTGCACCTACACAGGTTTTGTTCAAGAAAATCGAGTAGGTGCTCAAAAATGGTTTTTAAGGAGTCAAAACCAAAATTCCTTTTGTCCCTGGTATTATTTTACTTCAAGCTTCATAGGGGATTCACTTGAGACACACCATCGAATGGCGAGATATCCGAATTGACAGTCATGGTGACAAATTTTAGTGTAACAAGTAGAAAATTTGATATCTTTTCCCAAAAGAAATATTTCTATTACAAGTGCATTACATCTACCTTATATTTTATACATTCTTTAGATTTTGGTGCATTAGTTTTCCTGATTCGTCACAAGTTTTTTTTATGACATAACACATATACTTGTCAAATCCTTTTATCCCAGTTTTTCAAGAACAATTATACATAAAATCTATTTGTTTTAACTTCTAAATTAAATGAATAATATATTGTCTGCTATTGTCAATAAATTAATTGTTTTCACACTAGGTCGAGGATTTTTGTTCAATCCTTTTACTATTTTGATTTCAGGATTATTTCAGGCTACTCGTTAACCAATTTAGCCTGAAGCTTAGCTACATGACTGTTCCTATACTTTATTAGTAAGAGTAAATTACAATCTACTTCCATATGCAGAAATAAAGTACATATCTTGACACAGTAAAGACTACTCACAATCATGAGACAATAAATAATTCATCATAGACATTAGTTTAAGTACTTATCTTTTTAAAATTGTCTGGTCCAACCACAAGTTTACCGAAAAAAGAGAGCTCTACCCAACCGATGAGTATTGTGTCTACACATCAGGACTCTCCCCGAGCCAGTTTCTTCGCAGAACTGCTACTTGATAATGACACAGTTAGGCCAATCCAGAGGCATCAAGACCTTTCTGGTCCAACCCAGGAACTCAGGCATTCAAGATTGTTTCGAGGATCCCACTGGCTTCCCACCAGCTCTAGGATTCATCAACCGACAACGTCCTGCTAGCCTTCAAGAACGTCTTGTTTCAAGTTCCAAAGCTTAAAGCTTCACTCCTCTCTTGGACCCTAATCCACTAGGTACCAAGTCTCCAAGGTCGCCTCAAGTTTTCTTCCCTCTCACCCTCTTGGCTTCCTTGTCCCAACTGAGATTATTTCTCTAAAGAGAGAGGAATAATTGTCTTGACTGTCTGGTAGATAAAACTCTCTTTGGCACTTTTCTCGTAATATTATGGTTGTCCAAACTTTTATATTTATAAATTAAATTCAGTTACATAAAATATCATTTATGTTTTTACCATCTCCCTAGACCTTTAAGTGACCCATAATTTTACCAAATCTTTTGCCATAAAAAAAAAAAAAACATTTACAACTTTTACCAAGTAGTGTTACACTTCATACTTATAATTTTTTTTTACATAAATGTGTATGCCCACTCTTTCTATATATTTAATTAAAAAATTAAATTAGAAAAATACAAAATATGTCATATATATTAAAAAAAACATTATTGGGCCAAAAACTAATTTTTTCCAAAATTATATATATATATATATAAAAATTTTAAAAAGATAAAATTTTATAAATCAATCTCCCTATTTAAAAAAAAAAAAAATCGAATTGCTTCCTTTCTTATATAGATCTATTCCACTATGTAAAAACTTCATAAACAATTTACACCTCACAGATTTATACCATTTACTTTAGATAAACGTTATGAGATCTACAATTGAACTCTCGACCCAATAATATATTAATACTACAAGCCAAGATAATGAGATGTCATTATTGAACGATTTTTTTTTGCATTCATAATAATTCATCGTTTATCATATATAGTTTTAAGCTTGGACATATTAATAAATTATAAAATAAAAAAAAACTGTTATAAATAATTTAGATTTTGTAAAAATTATATTATTTATTTTATATCATGTTTATGTCATGAACACGTCATCTACCACTGCAAGTGACTTCCAAACTCCCAACCCAATAAAAATGATTACTGTGATGGCGTATCATTTTTAAATGATTTGATTTTACACAATATTTTGTGGTATACTATGTACATGTTAAAATGTATGGTTTATCAATATTTATATATGAAAAGTGTTTAGATAGTTTTCCAAATATTGTAATTAAAATTTAGTTACGTAAGATTATTATATTAAAAATTTCAGTAATTTTGTAATATATCTAATAGAAACTTTTAAAATAGAATTATAAATAACATTCAAAATATTTAGTAAAAGGTAATGAAGATAATAAGAATAATGTTTATAACAGTTACGGAATTTTTTTTTACAGGAGAGTTTATTTTACAACTTTTTCATTTCTATATATTATATTTATCCTTCTTTTTTTTAAGAAAACGAACTTGGTTGTAGGTGAAATTTTTTAGTAATCTCTTTTATAATAATTGTGTTCACATTATTACAGTTTTATTTATTGATCATGGTTTTTTATACACAACAATGTATTAATTTATTTATTAGGAGTTGTAAAGTTAGTATTTTAGCATGCTCAAATGTAACATACTCATTGTTATTTCTGGCTCTTATTAAGGGTAGTAAGAGGTAGTTATTCTGAAAACTTTATCTTCAATATCTTATTATAAAAGTAAGATTTAAAAATTTCGATATTTTTTAACTTTCTCAAAACTTCAATTGGTAAAAATTTAGATATTTTTAACCTTCTTCAAAAACTTCAACTAGATGACATTGTTGTGTCTATATAAATTTTGTCCAGTTTGGACTCTAAGATTTCAAATTATGATCCTTTGAAAATCTTACAAAATAACTCTGAAATTTTCATAATTTTATGAAAATTTTCGGCAAAGATTTTTGAAAATTTGGGTTATAGTTGTTAACTTCAGTGTTTTAGGTGCCCTAAGAGTTTTTGATGGTGCTGAATCCATATTCACCATAAAAAATGCAATTCAAACACTCCAATTACCTAATATTTTGAAAAAAAATTACCAGATTCTAACAAAAAAATTGCCATCCAAACTATTCTATTACATCAGTAAACAACTCCATGATGAACCAAATGATCCAATAGTTAGTGGGATCACTTCCTCCCCTTGCTGAAGTAATGAGGAGAGAGCCCCACTTCCATCCTATCCGTTCACGACCCCATCGACCGCGGTGATTAAAGTGGGGGTTCCCCTCCCCTTGCTGCTGACACCAGAGAGAGGCCCCGCTAATGTACTGGCCATCGGTCTCACAAATAGATATCGGCCGTCCATTCGAACCTACGCAAGGTCTGACAAGTAAACAGGTGCGGGCCCCTCAAAGCCATGTCATCTCGAAATAAACCCTCTCGGAGTAAACAATCTCGGAGGATTCAAGGGAGCAGAGCAGCAACTTCTGAGATCCGAGATTTTGAGATCTCAGAGTTTCTTCCATCTTGGGAGAAACTCTAAAACGCCGAGAGCGAGATTTTACCGAGAATTAATGGAAGGAATCTTTGTTAAGAGATGGAAATTGTCCACTGTCCCGGAAGTTTATCAAGTTAGTACGTGGATACGGAAATCGAAGCTCGGCAACTAACGAAAAACCATTTCTTTGTCAGGACAATTTCTTGAAGGAAACTCTCCTAGAAGAAACAAAGGGAGATGTGAATGCTCTAGGTTCCAAAACACCGAGATCTGATATTCTGAGATCTTGATCATTGGTAAAGGGTCATATACATAGTTACCTATACAATCTCTGTTATCAATGTAACCTCAATGTAACACGTACAATTCCCACTTTACTAATATGGTTTGGGTTTTATATGATGATTTGAGATTCCTTTCAGGACTCAACTCATTAATATGATTAACATATTGCATAGACCAGCCGTTATCTCTAACCATATGCATTCTAAATCAAAATTCCTGAGACTAAAGTTACAAGGTTAACTCGCAATACCCAAAGCATATAGAGTGGAGTACTTACCACCAAGAGATAGATCTCATAAGTGTGTGGCTGATATCATGCTTAGTAAGTTAACAAGGCCTATAAGATAGTCTCATTAACAACACTGAAATGCAAGGCTTATTTATAAATACAAACCACGAACCTGAGTATGCTTCACTAGAATACTCGGGAAGGAAACCACATAAAGTAGACAAACCTGTATGGCTAGCCAGTGAGGAATCTCCATTATTCCTACTCATAAATGTGATTTGAGTAGGAAAAGCGTACAAAAAATACAAGATTATGCCACTATAATTAATAAGGAGTTTCCATGTTGGTCACTAACATAACCAATACATCTACAAATTGTCCTAGTACCTTTAAAACAATCCTCAACATATTGGTCAGTCGTGTAAATAATGCAATTGCATATCATACCTCATACAACACCTATATGACTAATTTGTACAAGAACCAACACTCTTTAACATTAGCATAACATTCTCCTTATACAAGTAACAAAGACAATATAGTAATCACAACCATGAACATAAGGCTATACTTATCTTATGAAATTTCTAGCAACTGAGAGTGGGACTCTAACTCTCCACCCAACCATAGACAAGTTGTAGCTAGTTCTCACTTGTAGTTGTCACTCCCGAGCTAGATTCCAAAGCTTGATGCACAGTGCTTCTAAGGGATCTTAGCCGACAAAACCATTGAAATAGGGTACGACCAAGCCTCACTGCCTTCATCCACCAGAGGCAAGCCACTTCTCTCTCTCTATGATGTTTATGCCTAGCTAGCCTTTAAGAGGGCTTATCTGTTGGTTTATAACTCTCCAAGGCTTAACAACAACAAGTTATTTGTCCTATTGTCTATTATGTGTTCTCATCTCTGATCTTGAATATATTTCCTTTTCTCATAGCAAGTGTACACACAGGGAACCTTTCCATTCTTTTTTCACGCTCTTAGAGTTTTCCTTATCTCTGTATAACCTCCTTGCATCTGTCAATGATCACCATGTATGAATGTAGATCACCCCTCAATAATCCTCCTTCTTTCCAACAAGCTAAGCACCCCTTCTTCCCCATGATTGCACAACTATCAGCCTCGTGGACCACACAACCCATGTTGCCTTAATTTTTGTCTTATTCTTGCTTTTGGTTAGAGTTAAAGGACACCTGCCCATGTCCTTATTTCTTTATTTAATTTATGGCATAGTCATCCCACTCAACCAACCAGAACTGATATTTAAAACTCACATGGAATCTCTTCAACACATATATGTATATGTCGAGGATCTTCAGGGAATGCCCCCTCCTCCTTCTCAACATCCTGAATCATTGATCCATGTCCCTATGGCTTTTAGGGGCTATTTTCTTTCTTCTTCTTCTTGCAGGGACAATATTTTCTCAGATACTCTTCTCCACAACACTAAAAAGAAAATATCCTCTTCTCCCTTTCAGCTTCATGAGGCATCTTCTTTCCAAGGCCATTTTTCCTTTTGGAGGATTTAGTTTGATATTTCATCTCTTGAAACTATTTTTGCAGTTAAACATTCTACTCGGATAATTATTGTTGTTTCTTAGTGAGATTTCTAAGTTCTTCCTTGTAGCTCTTTAGATCATCTTCGAAGCCCTTAAGATCAACCTCCAAATTCCTAAAGGTTCTTTTCCTTTGCAGGGATGTCTCTCTTTCTCATTCTCGATGGGATTGGTCCATAATCTTGCTACAACATGCCACGATACATGTTTCCTTTCGTTGCCACTAAGTCTTGCCATGTACTACCACACACACTCATTTGTTAGTGCGTTAATAGATATAAAAAATTATACCAATTTCCTTGAAAAGTTGTACCCAACAAATTGCCCTATAACTAGATACACGTCTCAATTTACGTATTAGTCACATATCTCAAAATCCAGGAAATAAATGTCTCAATATATTTTTTCAAAAACCACAATCTCTACATGCACACACCAATATCAGCTCATTTATAACCATGCTTTCAGAAGATTCCAGTTTCTTTGTCAAGATCAACTATAATGGGAAACCAGATACTATGCCAATATCAACATCATGTATTTCACTCAGTCTCTATGCTGAGACCAAAGAAACAATTTAAATTTAGCCTTTGTACCAAGGCTAGTAATCAGGGAATCTACAATCTTAAGGAGATTAATTCACAACCTTTTAACACATCAACATGATTTCATGCATGATCACGTCTTTACAGGAATAAATTTCATAATGTTTACCCATAATTATCAACATTGGTTACTATCAGCCTCTTTGCTAGGACCCCTATTATTACCTATTAAAATCAGTCGTCAAATTTAAAAATAATGTCATTCTTCACCAGCTTCATTCAATCTCTTTACTGAGACCAACATCGCTAATTGAGAAGTCAACTTTTCCCACAAGTAACCCTAGCAATAGATGCATATTCAACCTCTTTTCTTGCTCTTTTCTAGGGCTGATAACAACAAGAAATCTCATAAAATTGACTGTTATATGCAATAGTATCATCAACATCTTCAACCATGTCCTCATTATCTAAGCCACATTCTTGAATGGCTTCTCCACTATACTAGAAGAATACCTCATAAGGATAAAACAAGTATTTATTGAAGTGGGTGATGATACAGAAGGGATTCGTTGATAATTCAAGACAAAATCTTATATTGTAGTATTTTTTTCTAATATAGCTACAAATCCTTCATCTGCAAGGTATACACAATACCCTTTCCTTTGAAATAATTTAATTGTGAAAACCACACTCATGGTTCTCTCATAAAATGCATTTTAAATATTTTTACAAATACGTGAAATTTAAAAAAGGGGATTGAGTCAAAGGGACACATATTACATAGGTGGGGAGGAGGATAGCTTGCTTGGGATGATTGAGGTTTTCTTGTGTAGAGAATAAATTTTGATTGTTTAGACAACCATTAAAGGATGGTGAGTGCATGATTTTAATGGGTTGGTTCTTAAATTAAATGAGCTGAAAAAATAAAGGACATAGACCCATACACTAGAGAAACTTAGCAAGGAAAATAGTACACCACGTTTTGGGAGGACATGACTAGGGAAGGAAACAAGGAAGGTGATGAAGAATCCCTACAGAATAAGGAATAAACGACAACGAAAGCATTCGAGAGGATGTGAGAAGGAGTTGTAAAAATGAACCACTTGGGAGCATCCAACAAGAGAATTCAATAGGATGTGAAGGGAGGAGGAAGAGACTGGTTCGATTAACAAACAGAAGAGAAGTGAATAGAAGAGAAGGGGATTGGTCCTCAGGTTCCCTAGAGGTTGTGGGTTGAGCTGCTAGTCTCTGGAGCCCTGTAACAACTTGTGTCCCTTGGAGGTTGTGGGTTGATATAGGATCCCTAAAGACATTTAACAACTTGGGTGCCTGGAGGTTGTGGGTTGATACAAAGTCTCTAGAGCCCTATAATATTTTGGGTCCCTCGAGGCTATTGGTTGGGATATAATCGATGGATCCATGTAACATCTTGGGTCCCCTGGAGGGTATGGTTTGGGATCCATGTAACATTGTGGGTCCCCAGGAGGCGGTGGGTTGAGATAACAGGATCTATACCCTTAGAGAACTTGGGAAGATGTTAATCGTGAAGAAAAATCAAAGGAATACTTGATTGAAGACCTCTAGTTATTTCCATATTGTTACATTGGATTTTGGACCTCCTAGAAGGGATTGAATCACTGTGTGCACACTTGGGGTAAGGTAGATAATCTCTAGACTCATTGTGTTGAAGAAGATGGTAGCAGTCAACTGGTGGGATTGAGGAATAGGTCCTATGGAATTCCCTATTTTCAGTTGGAAGCCGTTTTTTTATTCCCTTAAGTGAGCATTGCCCTCAGACTCTAGAATCTAGCTCGGGTGTGATAGCTACAAGTAAATGTGTTTGTAGTTGTCTATGGTTTGGTGGAGATTCCTTGTCCTCGGCTTAGTTTCCCTGCAAATTTTAAGATAATTAGTCTCCTACACTTGCTTTAAATATTAATGAATCTATATTTCATTATGGATGAACTGGCATTGCATCTCTGGATAAAAAGGGAGACTATCAATGTATGAACATGTGGTTTTACCTATTAGACTCCCGTATTTCATAGTATCACAAGGTGCCTGATTATTGATTAGATTTTTCATACTGAAAATAATATTCTATGCCTATCATTTATTTTCAAATAAAGAAAGGGAAGTCCTAAATGTCAAAGAGCTTCAAAGGAATCAATCTGTCTTTTCGGTCAATAGAAGGAATAAAGTGTTGTTGATAAGGTGTGATGTTGATCAAACTTCATTTCTGCCCTCATTCCTTTTCATTCACCCTCTTCGCCCTTCATTTTCTCCATATTCTAAATTTGTACACCTTATTTCTCTCAAACCCCTTCTTTAACTATTAAAATTCAGATTTTATAGTTAAAAAAGAGAAACTCCACCCACCCACTAACAGTCGTATACCATAAACCTTACCTCTTTCCCGCACTTCGCACCCCACAAGTTTTAACCTTTTCTTCTTAACTCATCTCTGAAACATAAAAATTCATCGATGCTATTTGGTGGGACCCATCCAACCTTTATACATTACCCAAATTCGCATGCAAACCTTTGTATTTCACATTTCCTTACCTTCCTCCTTTTCACACTTCCCAGCATTTAGCACATCGTATTTCACACTTCACACATTTTATAACTTACCTTTTAGTGCCCACAAGTTAAATCCTGCGATCGCCGATGTGTGATAAAATTTAAATGTTGCAGTATGCGATAAACCCCAAAATCTGCGATATGCGATAAACTCTAAACTCTGTGATGTGTGATACGGGTGGGACCCGATCGCATATCACACTTCACAAGTTTAAAGGGTTAGCGCTAAGAAATATAATAAAGTCTATGATCTGCGGGTTGCGGGTGGGCCCACTTCTATTTTCCACGTCACCTCCATTCTCACCACATGTCGCACTTCGCGAGGTTTAGCACTTGCCTCCGCTGCCCATAACAAAAACTTCCAACTTGTGATTGCAATGCGGGTCGGGTCCCACCTTCCTTGCCACATCACTTCCCCCTCCCCACACTTCGCATTTTGCAAGTTTTATGGTTTACCTCCGCCGTTTATAAACAAAACCTTCTAACTTGAAATTTGCGATGCGGGTCAGGTGCCACCTGTGTGTGACGTCTTTCCACCTCTAATCGCCCTCCCCTTTTCCTCCTTCTCCACTCCTTTTCTCCACATTTGACAGTCCTTAACATTTTTCGCACCCCCCTCGGTCTTCAACCATGGGGGAGGGGGTCCGAAATGGGCGATATCCATTACCGCCCACTCCCCCACGTGTCGCACCCTCACAATTTCACACCCCCCTCTCCATTACCGCTTACCACCTTAAACACCCTCCGAAAATTTGTTTCCGTTGTCATCCAAACCGCTGCTGCATTCGTTTGACCATTAACACAGCTATTGCACCATGTCCATCGTCATCGCTTCACGTCCGAGCTTATGAGGTTTGTGTGCCATTTTATCAATAAATAGTAAAAAACATGGCATAAGGGCTTGTAATAAAATAAGCCCCGACAAGGTGTGCAAGCAAAGGAGGTCAAATCGAGCAAAGAGTGTTCATACAAAACACATCAGCATAATCACCCAAATAATGAAAAGTAACCAGCGTTGCACCAGTTTTAATTACCAAACGCCAGTTTTCTGAAAATTAGGGCAGATGTTAGAGCCACCATTGGTTACCTCTTTGTGACCATCAGAGCCACCTCCAAGCTTATTGTTTGATCTTGCGAAGAGCCATCAAAGTGTTTGAATCCATGAAGAGCTACCCAAAATTAATTCCAGAGGAAGTGTTTTTGTCAGAGATTTTTGTTCAGCCATTTCATGGCCACACTTGTCCATTTTTTGTGTAAATTGTAATCAATGATAGGTTTCCAACTGGGATAGGGCAACCAACTTAGTCTTTATATAAATACTGCATACATTAGCAGCATGAGAGAGTCCCATAAGGGAAAAAAACCATTGTAATAGACTCATTAGGCTGTAAGCACTCTCTTGTGAATGAATGAAGGATTATGTTGTTTTCCATATTCTTGTGTTATGATCTATGGTGAAGTGCTTCTCCTATGTAATTTTTTATTCTTCTTTTTTACATACTATTTTCTTTTCTTTACTACGGATAGAAATTTTTGTGTAGGATTTACCATGGGGTACCCTGCTCATTCTTGAAACAGTACATTATGTTTTCCTTTGAGACCTGAATGTATTATTCATAGATGGTCTGCTCTGCATTTACGTTGAACCTTAATCTCCTCCTCCTTTTCCATTTCACAAGTTGTAAAGATCCATTGACATGCCTATCTTGCCTAGTTGCACCTGACCTATGTTGTTCGTCCATTTGAAATTGTTTGCACCTGTTTGACTCCATAGCCTAATGACCCCCTTTTGCTACCTCCACCAAATCTTCAAACAAAACCCTATGCACTAATAGATAGCCCAAAATGGCCCTATAAATAAAGCTATATCTAACAGAGAGAGCCCTCTCTGAGTCCAGGAAGGCTAGGTCCTGGATTCCAAAGCGTTTTGATGTTGCACCATCGTGGTTTTGTCCTCATCTTTCGGAATTACAGGGTGATAACATAATGGCGACTCCACTGTGGAACGAAATTTATCTTCCTCGGTAACACTTATCAAGTTCAGTTTCGACTTTGATGGTGAATAGAAGTCAAACACCAGAAGTTTGTTCCATTCACTTGGCGACTCCATTGGCAGCAAAATCCAGAAACAGAGATCCACTAGCGACTCCATCCACTGGTAGAAGAATCCAAAATTGTTGCAGATGTGCGATGACTCCATTCTTTGATTTATTGGCAATATGAATCCAAGAGTACAATGCAGGTATGCTCCAATGAAGAGAGATCACATTCCTAGATTCCTACACAAAATGCCTCAGGTAAATTGGCAAAGAAACCTTCCTATTTTTCAAGATGAGATTGTTGATGATGCTTCGTTACATCTCATAAAATTTCATATACATTTATAGAAGTTGAAAGTTGAATGGAATGAGGATTGCCTCATGAATATGTTCATGGAAACATTAGAAGGAAAAGCGAGGGAATGGTATGAAGGTCTAAACCCTGGTAGTTTTTTTTGTAGAAATTTAGTACAATATGCATGCATATTACCGGACTCCCCTAATCTAACAATCAAATCCACTATTAAATACAGAATCCTTCTACTCAATTCTTTGCAGAAATTAAATCGCCAATTGCAAACATATGAAGAAAAATCAATCGCACATAACAAGATGTTTTCCCAGGAAATATTAAACCTGAAAACCCCAACTATCATATATTATGTATATCCTGGAATCATGAAACAATCTCATACAAAGCTCAGCTCATAGAACTCTCACTACAATATACAATCGTCTCACACTGTCATACAAAAATTGGTTCACACATGCACCAATTTACTGCCTCTTGACAACCTTCCTCCACTGTGCAATCCCTACTGAAGAAGATCCCTGAATGAATTAGATCTTGCCTTGCTTTGACTGCACAATCCTCATTAGAAACTCCAATGTGTGTGTAGATGCATTAAATGCATCACTATAGTCACAACTGATAGTCAAACACACCCTTTCACCTATCTCTCCACTATGTCTCCACTGGATTTGACATGCAAGTAGTTAACTGTTGTATTTCTTCAGTTGCAAGTAAGACACTACTTGTGAATTAATTAAATAATTAATTCGCTCATATTTCACTAGTGTATCTTTAGTTACAACTAGCACAACTGAGTTTACCACACTTAACTGAGTTAAACTAAATAACAACTCCCATAACTACTCTTTCAACTTTGTTACAACTGTGTCACACTTAGTTACAATGAAGTCCATCATGCATAAGTCACCAACCAACCTTGGAATGCGTAATTCCTTCAGCTAACTATTTTTCCACATCAGTTAATTGAATCAAGTGCTTCAAGAGAGTAAGTTATTATTTATTGTCTGATTATCATTAAGGGATAATAATAATCGACATGCATTCTATTTTTAGATTAGAGATCTATAAATAGACTTCGCCCATGTTCTAAAAATAGAAACTCATCTAAAGATAGAATTTTCTCAACCATCTAGAATCAACATCCTGCTAATTTTAGAATATGCTCACCATTCTAAAAATAGACATACACCTAAAAATAGCCTGTGGACCCCACCTAGTGAAGGTGCTTAATTTTCACTAGGATCATCATCTTGTTGAATCTCAACACTCCCTCTCAACAAGAAAGAGATTATCCTTCACCCTGATCATGTCTCTATGGTATTCAAATTTTCTCCTGGTGAGTGCCT
This sequence comes from Pinus albicaulis, assembly GCA_034641835.2. NCBI lineage: Eukaryota > Viridiplantae > Streptophyta > Pinopsida > Pinales > Pinaceae > Pinus > Pinus albicaulis. The sequence continues at coordinate 114,623,799 of CM076576.1, forward strand.
TCATCAGAATATTTGCATCCCGATCTTCCGTAGGAATGTACTGAAGAAACATGATCTTCCGCTGCACACAATCTTTGATATGATGATACTAGATATCTATATGCTTAGATCTATCATGAAACACAGAATTAATCGAGAGTTTAATGAAACTCTTATTATCACAATGAATCATTGTAGGATATAAATGACAACTGAACAACCCGACCAGGATCTTCCTCATCCAAATAGCCTCACATGCAGCTTGACTTGCTGCCATGTATTTTGATTCCACTGAACTGAGTGCCACAGATCTTTGTTTCCTGTTGTACCAAGAAACAACTGTAGATCCAATACTGAAAACCCTTCCTGATGTGCTCTTTCTATCCGTTGGGCTGCCTGCCCAATCTGCATCTGTGAATCCATGCAACTTCACCTCATCCGTCTGTTTGTACCATAAGCCATACTCATATGTGCCCTTGAGATATCTTAGGACATGCTTTCCTGCCTTCCAAAAGAGCTTGGTAGGCTTAACCATCGCTTGACTAATTTGGTTCACCGCATAGCATATGTACGGTCTTGTATTAACTAAATACATGAGCGAACCCACCAACTGTCGATAGACAGTAGCATCCACTACCTCTACCGATGTAGCATCCTCTTTCCTCTAGTTTCCTGAAAGAGGAGTATCCATGGGTTTGCAACCCTCCATGTGAAACTGACCAAGTATCTCCCTTGCATACTTGCCTTGAGACACAAACAGTTCACCTTCTCGTTGCCATATTTCCAGTCCAAGGAAATAATGAAGGAGACCCATATCCTTCATCTCGAACTCCTTTGCAAGGTCCTCCTTGCATGAGTATATCATTTGCTCATCACCAATCATTATTAAATCATCAACATAAATAAAAATGATTAAAAGCTTACCCTCCACCACAATCTGGTATAGTTTTGCATCCGCCTCACTCTTGGTGAAGCCAAGTCCAATGAAATAGCTGTCGATCCGAGTGTACCAAGCACAAGATGCTTGATTTAGCCCATACAATGCTCTTTTGAGTCTACACACATGTGAATCGTTGTTGAAGATCTAAAATCCTTTAGGTTGCTCAATGTACACTTCTTCCTC